>JAULAV010004157.1:0-83001 GCA_030789695.1 Scilla litardierei | reverse complement strand
GAGGCTTTGGTTTAATTAAATGAAGATTTAATTAATGAATGGATATTTGTTTTCTCCAAAAAGTTCCCCTCAAAATACACAAGTTTTCCCTCACAAAATTTTCACAAACTCTCATCTCAACCGTTGATTTCCCAAGATTAAATCCAAACCGTGTTTTTATCAACCTGTTTGTCCTAGTTAGCAAACCAATTCAAAAAAGTCCTCAATTGTAATATATATTCTCCAAAGAGTTCCACTCAAAATACAAAGTTTTCCCTCCCAAAATTTTCCCAAACTCTCATCTCAACCATTGATTTCACAAGATTAAATCCAAACAGTCTTTCTATCGACCTGTTTGTCCTAATCAGCTTGTCCTGGTCAGCAAACCAATTTAAACAAATTCCGCAACCTCTGATGCATTGTGGTCCCCCCAATTTGATGGCCCCCCAAGTTCGGAGAGCAAACGTGAGAATTATACCTCGAGTGAATTAAATGGAGTACCTCAGCTTTCCTTAAAAACATTTCCCACCAAAATACAAAGACTTCCCTACAAAAAAATTCACAAAGTCAAATCATATCCATTCATTCCTCAAGATTAAATCCAAACAGTCTTTCTATCAACCTATTTGTACTAGTCAACTTGTCCTAGTCAGCAAGGCAATTCAAAAAAGTCCTAAATTGTAACATAGATTAGATGCAAAATACATAGCGATCTACCAAAATTTTCCTTTTACTTATTTTTTAAGGAAAACAACTGTTTGGGGGATAAAAATCACTAGTAAAATGCAAAATATTTATGATGTTATGACTATTTATTGTAGGCCCATGTAAAGACCCATGTAGGGTTTATCCTATCATGTAGAGATTTATGAGTTTGTATCCTACATAAATATTGTATCATACCATTGTATGAACTTGTCCTATTCTCGTGTAAATAAAGGCATGTGGTCTCCCCCAGAAAGCACTTCACAACATGTTATAAGCATGATCTTCCTGTGAGAAAGAGGGCCCAAACGTTGCGAAAACTTTGAAGAACGACGGAGGATTGCCCACGCGCGGATGAGAAATCAAATCCCCATGTATGTATTCTTCGATCTTGAGTTATACTAAAAACTCAGTTTTTTATCATGATCATGATATCTGTCAAATTACAATACCCTAGATCGATTGAGATCGAAAAAAACAATTTTTAGGAAAGGCAGTGGCCACCGGCCACCAGCCCCACCCCAAGGGGGAAAGGGCGGCGACCACAGGCCACCGACCTTATGGCGGTGGCCAGTTGACCCACAGCCCCGTCGGCTTAAAGCAACAGAAATAACTCCTTTTTCAGTTGGCTTGCCGGCACAACCACCCTTCCCCCCTCCCCTACCTCTCTACCGTCTTCGAGATGCGGCAGTACGCCGCCGCCAATGGCGGTGGCGACCGAAAAAAACCCTAACCCCTGGACCAACGCCCCTGCTAGCAGCCCCAAGGCGCCGGCAACCCATCGCCACCAAGCGACGGTGCACCACCGCCACAGGCGATAGCGCCAACTCTCTCTCCCCCGCCCGACTCGATGCCACCGCTGGGATCGACAACCGCAACCCCTGCCCAGACGGGCCTTTGGCCCAAAAACAACAAAAAATTAATTCCCTCTAGGACGAAGCGGCCCACAAAGAAACTCAAAAGGGGGGATAATATGGCTACATGTCGAAGCCCGCAGCTCTGCTCCGGGCCTCAGCCCCCAAAAAAGGGTGAAAAAAGAAGAAAATAGGGGGCCAAAAACCAAAAATGTGAGAAAAGGGGGAAGGGGGAATGAGAAAATAAATGGCAAAAGAGGGGAAGGAAAGAATAAATTTTTTTACTTATAAATAAATAATATATTGGCATAGCTCAATTTTTTTAAATTTTTCTGAACTAGAACATATGCTCATAATTTATTTTTCAACATATTATTCATTTGTGGTAACTGTTTTAGGATCATATTAATATGCTTCATATCACATACTATCTGGCATGAATTCTGGGATAATTTTATACTTATTTTCGTAAGCATTCGCTTAATAATTTTGAGGGTCTTGCGACTGATCTGCCGTTAGTAACATAACCTAACGGTTTATGGCGTCGTCCCGTAGTCCAATTAATTATTAAGCATAAAATATTTAAATTTATATATTCTGCGAGTCTGTGATGTGTGCGATATGTGATTAAATGTGATGAAAATGTTATTGAGCACAAATTTGCATGAATGGCTATATTTTGGTTTTGGATCGACCTTTTTAAGTCCCACATTTATTTTTTCTGTACTTTTCTTTTCTTTTTGAGAGAAATTGTAGTGAGGAATATAATATAATGCCCAAGACCGATGGCCATTTCCATGAAGGCAAAGGCCACCCTTGATGAAGAAGAATTTTTGTGGAACCTACTTGGTTTCCAAAGTTGTATTTTTCCTTTTCATTTATGTAAAAGGGACTGTATAATTTGGACTTTGGACATTATTCTTTTGTGGTGACTGGCTGATCCACGCAAATAACTTATTCATTTTAAATTGTCTCTACATGAAATAGTTTTTAGTATTATTAATTCATGCAAATTGTACTTTTCTAGATAAATGGTAAAAATCGCAAATGTTGATTTTGAAATTCTGGAAGCCTATGTGAAGAACTACCTCAGTTGGTAGTTGGATGTCAAATTACATCTGTGAGCACAGTCCCTAAGTGTCACTATTACAAAAGATAACTCTACGACAGACATAAAAAAGCAAAAGCTATAATATATATATATATACGTCGCCACGTGGACAAGCCTTAAAGGCTGAATATCTTACGGTCAAAGATCTACTAGAGCTATGGAATGCCCTTGAGGACATGTATAAACTGTTGAATATTGGTCCCCAATGTAATTTTAATGTTAAACAAATATAATCAATTATGACTAATCCACATGTTTTGTAGTAAAGAAGAGCATCGTCAATATGGATAAAGTCATATCAAATGAGATGATGATTCAGATAATTAATACACAGACATCAATCAATGAATCATGGAGATTTAGTAGTGAACGCAAGGAAGTCAAAGCATTGAACTCAACAAAGCTCCTTTGTCGTCAAAGAGTGATCTCAATGGAAGTCTTCAAGGCATTCAATAGGAAGTGAAGGTGATAAATATGTAAATATTTCTTACTTTACTTCTTAGTTTAATTAGCATGGTAATCCTTTAATAGACTCATTAGAATATCATTCATAACACTCACAAATCACTTTAGATCATATATCATTGAGTGTCATAAGGTTAGAACTTGCATAAACTCAAAGAAGAGTTTTTTAGCCTTCAACAGTCGCCTGGTGCCTGGCCTCCAGACGCCTGGTGCTCTTGTGCATATAGTTCTCCAATACCCTAACAAGAACAGACGCCTAAAGTTCTAATTCCAGATGTCTAAACAATTCGTCAGACGCCTGGATGGACGTCTGAATAATTCAAGCCGAAACTCTAGTAAATTGGCCTATGATGACTGATGAGAATAAAACGTCTGGATGACATACATCAGACGTCTGGCAAATTAGTGCATATTTTTCCAGTAGCTGATTTCTACATTCAGTCATGTTTAGACGTCTGCAGTTGTATTACCAGACGTCTGAACAGTTGACCAGACGTTTGGATGATGAACATCAGACGCCTGGACTTTCAGACCAACTTTAACAGTAACCAAGTGTTGCTCACTGTCTATTTAGTCAGATGTTTGATGCTTGTGTGCCAGATGGCTGAGCAGTGGACCATGTGTCTGGGAAGTTTTCTTCAGCCATGTGATATATGTCTGTTAGACTGCATTTAATGCACAGTCAGAACAGTACACCAGCATACTGGTCATTCGTCATAAGGCGATTGGTGACTAGGATTTCAACCCGTTAATATCCGTTTACAGCATTAATTGCTTGGGGTTTTCACACGTTTTTGAGCAGATTTACATGGCTTATAAATATGGCTTTAATGTCTTGACTTGAGGGGTTAGCTAAGTATCTAAGACTTCATTCAATACACTCTCAAGTGATCCCAAGTCATTAACTTCTCAACTAGAGCATTCAAGAGCATTCAAAGCAATTCTAGCTCAAGCTCTAAAGATCAACTTGTCTCCAAAGCTTTCAAGATCAGTTTCTAGCAATCATTGCTACACATCTTGAGATAAGTTAGTAAGTGCTCTCACTTTCATCATTTAGAGCACATCTCACACACCATTATTGCCTCATTCTTAAGAGTATTATTCAAAGCATAGGTTGTGAAATTGTTTCATATTTCGATTCAATATTTTCTCCTTATATTTGAGAAGTCCTCTCGGATGTGAGAGAAGTCCATTCCTGGTTTGTGGGAAGTGGAAGAAAGGTTCCTCTCGGGTCTGAGAGAAGTCCATTCCTGGTTTGTGGGAAGTGGAAGAAAGGTTTCTCTCGGTTGTGAGAGTAGTCCATTTTCGGTTTGTGGGAAGTAGAAGAAAGTTGTATTGATTTGCATTTGTCAGATTTTGACAAAGTGTGCATTAGTGGAAACACTAATCACTAGCGGGTTGCTGAAGTATGATTCAAAGGAGTCGTGGAGACTCAGAGTTGGGGAGACTCAGAGTCGGGGAGACTCGGTGAATCTGAACCAGGGTAAATCATTTGTTTGCGCTTGCATTCTTTGTGTTGTTGCTCTCTTTCTCTATTCCGCAGTAAGGTTGCAAAATGGTTATTTAATTTGGTGTAATTTCCTTATTAAGTTTTATAAAGCACTATTCACCCCCACCACCTCTAGTGCTTTTCCATATATTTTCAGATCCTACAATTGGTATCAAAGCTAGATTTTCAAACTACGTCAACAACAAGCAACAACAACACTCATGATGGTACATCCTCTACCATGGAAGGCCAATCCACAATTAGACCTCCACACTTCAACGGGTCCAATTATGGATATTGGAAAGCAAAGATGATCATCTTCCTTAAGAGTGCTTCTCTTTGGCGCACGATAGAAACGGAGTCTGTTGACCCACTTGAGGAAGATTACCTAAAGTGGACACCGGTTCAAGTGCTTGCGGATATAATCAATGTGAAAGCAATGAACTCACTTATTTGTGCATTGAATGCGACCGAATTCAACAAAGTATCGAATTGCACAACCGCATACCAAATTTGGAACCATCTCCAAGTTACACATGAAGGGACAACACAGGTAAAGTTGTCAAAGCTTCATGTATATATACAACATTGCGAGATGTTTTCAATGCAGGATAAGAAACCATCGCAAGCATGTATGCAAGATTCACGGACATCGTGAATGAGCTTGAAGCCCTTGGGAAGGAATATACCCAAGTGGAAAAGGTAAGAAACTCATTATGGCCGTCACACTGGAATGGGAAAAGAAGACAATGGCCATTGAGGAAGGTAATGATATGGCCACTTATACGGTTAAGTCCTTCATAGGAAACCTCATGACTTATGAGGTTAGGGAGGCGGATAGAGAAGAAAGAAATTCTCTAAGGCTTCTATCAGAACCTAAGAAGAAAGCAATTGCTTTCAAAGCTACTTCGGAGAATGAAGGCTCCGAAGAAGAAATGGACATGGAGTCCATAGCTCTTATGGCTAGGAAATTCTAATGGTTTTATCGGAGAGGTAATTTCAAATCAAGGAATAAATTTGTTTCTACTAATAATTCTTCATTGTGTTTCAATTGCAATAAGCTAGGGCACATCAAGATGGATTGCTCCTTGCTTAAGAACAAGGAGAAATGGAAAGCTCTCAAGTACAAAAAGGGATATGCATACAAAAGGAACAACAAGAAGAAGGGACTCGTAGGAACATGGGATGATTTTAGCGAGGATTCTAGTAGCGATGAATCCGATGAGGACAAAGGAGATATAGCTCAAGCATGCTTCATGGCTAAGGGAAGTTCTCCAAAGGACTCATCTAGTGAAAGTGATAGCGACACCGATGAGGTAACCATATACGACCTTAGATTAGCTAATGAACAATTATTTGAGAAGTATAAAAAATTGTTCAATAGATATATGATTGCTAAGGACAATCTTGCTAGCATAGCTACTTCTTCTAAGAATTTTGATATGAATGTTAGTTCTAGTTCTCATAGTGCTTTAATTAAGGAGAAAGCTTCTTTAGCTTCTCAAAATGATTGCTTGAGAAATGAGGTAATATTCCTAGTCACAATTGGACAAAGTCCAAGTTAGTGATTGTGATGACATTGAGATTGAAACATTTCAATATCAAAACACACTTTTGGGATATGAGAATGTTGTTCTCAAAACCCAAGTGCACGAGCTCACTACACATGTATCACCTTGGATACTAATCTCTCTTCACTTGTGAAGAAATATGAGCCCATGTCCTCCAATGTTGACAAATTCAACAAAGGGAATGACAAATTGGACGTAATTTTGGAAAACCAACTTCTCGCAAATTACCACAAATGACTTGGATATTCTAAGGGTAATGCTTCCACTTATATTACATCTAACAGTGGAGCTACTATTGATTTTTAAGGCCATCCTCCGATGCATCCAAAAGTGGAGCATCAATACTCTTATGTAATACGTCTACCAAGACTAGCACCATTCGGTGACACCCCTTTTAGAAAGAACCACACTAAAGGTGGACAACCAAAGAAGGGATATGCACATACGTACACACGCACCCAACCATATAGGAGAGCACATACACATGTTGCTCCTATATATGACAAGTCGTATGAATCATACCATCGTCCACGTGCAAACACACATGTGAGAAATTCACAAGGCCGCACCCCCACTCATGTGCATAGTTATGCACAACCACCGCACAGACATGTTATTCACATACTTATTCACATGCTTCATATGCTTATCATGCTTTACATTCATATGCTCCTATTGCATATAAGTAGAATGTGAAAAATTATTTAAATGTTTACAATGCACGCACACATCGTGCAAAATCACATGGTATGAATCGTGCATACACTCACATATATCATTCACATGCTCATGTACACCCAAATGCATATTTACATTCTCATGCTCACATGCCACATGCTCCTACTAGATATTCTCCTTCGATGCATGCACCTATGAGGCATATGACTTCCAAGAGTAATTTGATTTGGGGTCCTAAAAATACTAGCATGTATGATAAAGGAATGTCTATGCAATAATACTTTAGGGATGTTGTAGATAATGTGAACTATGTTAGGAAGCCAAAGTCCACTTGGACTTGGTTTCCAAGGGCTAATCCCCTTGGACCCAACATGCTTGGGTACCATGTGCTTATGGTATATTCTATAGGTACCCAAGAAGAGGAAAAATGGTAATATGGGAAAAGATTGCTCTAAATGCAAAGGAAAGGATTTGATACTCATGGCGGGTGTTCCAAACATATGACGGTAGACCCAAGTTTGCTCTTCGAGGTTATCCACATCAAGAATGGCGGAACAGTTACTTTCGGAGGCAATGGGAAGGGATCCATCATAGAAATGGGTAAAGTTGGCAATCCCTCTAAACCTCCCATAGATACTGTTTATCTTGTAGAAGGTTTAAATCACAATCTTATCTCTAATAGTCAACTTGTGACAATGATTACAAAGTTAACTTTGGTTATAGATTGTGTAGTATTTTTGATAATACTAATAGTAATGTATTGTTTAGTGGGATACGCCAAAAGGATATTTATATTTTGGATTTGCTACACACACTTGACCAATGCTTGGTTGCTCACACTAATGAACAACTTTTATGGCATCGACGCTTTGGTCATGTACACTTCAAGCATCTTCATAAGTTGTCCAAGCACAACCTAATTAGAGGGTTTCCGAAACTTTTTTTAATAAGAAAAGTTTTTGTGATTCATGCCAATGAGACAAGCTCCATAAATTCTCATTTAAGGTTAAGAATGTAACATCTAATTTTAGGCCACTAGAGCTTTTACATTTCGATTTATTTGGACCTACTAGAGTTGCATACTTAGGAAATGCATTTTATGGACTTGTAGTTGTTGATGACTTCTCGAGGTATACTTGGGTGAAGTTCTTGAATAGCAAGAATGATGCACTTGCGAATTTTATTATTTTGTCTAAGAAAGTTCAAAAGTTTCAAGGCACGTCCATTGTCACCATTCATAGTGATCATGGAGGTGAATTTCATAATAAACTATTCTCTAACTTTTTTGACAAGAACGTGATAACTCACACTTTTTCCTTCCTTCATGCTCCACCACAAAATGGTGTTATAGAAAGGAAAAATAGAACTCTTATTTAATGTGCATGTACTATGCTTAGTGATAGCCGCATTGGTTCACAATTTTGGGCAGAAACCCTTCATACCACGTGCTATATGCTAAATAGGATACTTGTGAGACCCAATAGGAACAAAATTTGTTATAAAATTCCTCAAGTACGTTATTTCTATGTTTTTAGTTCTAAATGTTTTATTAAGAACACACACAGGAATTTAGATAAGTTTGATTCATGTTCCTATGAAGGAATATTTATTGGATACTCCAATCGTAGCAAGGCCCACCAGATATTTAATAAAAGAACGTTGACGGTTGAAGAATCACTTCACATTTATTTTTATGAGAACTTTGATGTTCCATTATCTCAACTTGATGAGAATATTGAATTTTTGTGTGATTCTTTGAATAATGTCAAATTAAATGATTTTATTATGACTAATCCGACTAATGATAGAATTGTGTTTGTTTCTAATGATCAAGGGTTATCCAAGACCTTTGCTACGGTTCCAAACCATCCATATGATCAAGTGATAAGTAAAATTGAAGATGGAGTCTGTACAAGGTCAATGGTGGAACGAATCACATATTATGCTTTCGTCTCAACCATAGAACTAAAGAGCATTGAAGAAGATTGTAAGGATAGTTCATGGATCATTGCTATGGAAGAAGAACCCATCCAATTTGAAAGGAATGATGTTTGGGAGTTAGTTCCTCCTCCGGAAGATCACAATGTCATTGGAACAAAGTGGATCTTCAAAAACAAGACGGAGAAAAATGAAGTCGCCATTCGGAACAAGGCAAGTTTAGTATCACAAGGTTACCGGCAAGAAGAAGGTATAGATTTTGAAGAATCTTATGCGCCGGTAGCTAGATTAGAATCTATTAGACTTCTATTGTCATTTGCATCATTTAAGAATCTTAAGCTTTTTCAAATGGAAATGAAAAGTGCACTTTTGAATGGACATGTTGTTGAAGAAGTATATGGTTTCACAACCACCCAATTTCGTAGATGCAAAATCTCCAAGTCATGTGTTTAGACTCAAGAAAGCTCTTTATGGATTAAAACAAGCTTATAGAGCATATTATGATCGTCTAAAGAATTTTCTCATTGATTTGGATTTCAAAATGTGTGATGTCGATTTAACACTTTTCACTAAGTATTTTGATCATGACATTTTATTAATTCAAGTATATGTTGATGAAATTATATTTGGTTCTACTAACTCTACACTTTGTCAAGAGTTTGCTAAGTTCATGCAAGATGAATTTGAGATGAGCCACATAGGAGAGCTCACCTACTTTCTAGGACTTCAAATCCGTCAATTGGAGCAAGGGATCTTAATCCACCACACTAAGTACACGGTGGAATTGATCAAGCTCTTTGGAATGTGATCCTCTTCATCCAAGCGTACTCCAATGAGCATGACAATGCATCTTGATAAAGATGAACATGGAACGGATGTTGACATTCGTCAATATTGAGGTATGATATCCACTTTACTCTATCTTACCGCTAGTAGACCCGATATTATGTTTCAGTATGCTTATGTGCACATTATCAATCACAACCAAAACAATCACATTTGATTGCGGTCAAACGGATTTTCTGTTATTTAAACCAATCACTTGACTATGGATTATTTTATTCTAAGTCATGCACTTATGAACTAGTTACATTTAGTGATGCCGATTTTGTCGGATGTAAATCCGATAGGAAAAGTACTAGTGTCACTTGCCATTTCTTATAAAATTCCCTTGTGTCTTGGTTCTCCAATAAACAAAATTCAGTATCTCTTTCCACAACCGAAGCGAAATATATCGCCGCCGGATTAGGTTGTGCACAAGTCTTATGGATGAGGCAAACACTTAAGGACTATGGTATTGATTGTGGTACATGTCCAATCATGGTTGATAACCAAAGTGCTATATGTCTCTCCAAAAACCCGGTACAATACTCTCATACCAAACACATTGATATTAGACATCATTGCATTAATGATCATGTCCTTAATATGGATGCTTGTCTAGAGTACATCGATACCCAAAACCAAATTGCTGATATTTTTACCAAGCCATTCAAGGGAGACTCTTTTGTGAGGCTTAGGCCATGCTCTTTTGTGTTTAAATGAGGGTTAAAGTGGGCAGATTCCACTATTTACGGTACTATTCATTCATTTCACCTCACACTCTCACGTGTTGTGTTCTTTTGGGTTGGCTGCTCGTTTTGCTGCTCGCGTCGCCGTGGCACCGAGATTCCAGCGCTCGAAGAAGCCGGAAATTTCGGCGATTACGGCTGCTTCTCTCCGTTTGTGGGTCCCACATGTGCCCTAGAAGGCTGTCTGCTGCTTTCGATCACCCCCCAATGGCTCCTTCAACGGTGCGATTTTTTGAGTTTTTTCAACCCTAGAAGGCAGGAAAATAGGGGTTTTTGGGGTACTTGCTATCCTAGAAGGCGGATCTCTAGATCTGCAACTAGGGTTGGGTGGTTGTGCTCAAAGGCGCTCTTGATCTGCATCTAGGGTTTCTGAGCTGGGATTATTTGGGGGTGACGAAGTTGGGTCTGTGCGTGGAGTTAATCTGCTGTCGGAACTGAGGTTGGTGTTGGGTCTTGATCCTCTTGTCTCGGTTGTTGGTTCTGTGAACTGAGGTATAATTTCTCCTAAAAATCTGCTATATGTGATATTTGTTGCTCTTCATCCATTTGTGATTTCTGAGTGACGATATGTCATGGGTGTGCATAATTTCAGCAATAGGTCTTGCTTGGAGTTCGAGGTTATGTTGGTATAGCTCTGAATGAGTAAGGATTCTTGCAACCTATGGGTGGGAGGAATTTTTGTCCACATCCCATACTGGAAGGCAAGAATATAAAAACGATGAAATCCAAAGATAATGAAACTAAAAAAATTTGCATTTCCATTCAGTCTGCAGTTTGCCACATGAAAATCTTGAAATCCATAGACCTTGAAGGTGACATATACATCATGACAAGACCAAAAAATATTTGAAAAATAACTTGCATTGTCAAGGAATCTGTATTTTGCCACATTCCAATCATTCTTCCACATGCCTTATATGTTGTGTACGGTAAATGAATTTAATTCCAGCCCTGCCACGATCTTCTCCAGCTTCACGATATCCTCCTTCTGGGTCGCATACCACCCCCGGAGCTGCTCCAGCCGATCCTCCCTATCATGCAGCCTCCCGTCGACCTCCTCGAATTTGGCCTCTATCGCCCGTAGCTTATCAGTGGTTGCCTGGAGATCAGCCTTATTCTTCTTATGGGACGCCTTGAGCCCAATCACGGAAGTATGATGCTGCAGGGACACCATTGTCGCGACTGCCTATAGGAGGAATATGAAACGTAAGTACACATGGAAGAAAGAAGACCGGCAGTATGGAGAAGAGAGAGCGGCAAACCTGCATACTGTGCCAAATTCCCATATCACAAAGGCGCTCTGGACCAACCTTAGACAGGGACTCACGATCCCTTGGCAACAGACTGTTATCCGCCAGACGAGCTGTGACATCAGCCTCATTGAACACTGATTCCATGTTGCCCACCGGGTAGCTCGGTGCGAAATGTCCTCCCTTCAGAATGGCATGAACCTCGGCCTTCATCGCCTTAAAGCGAGCGAGCATTGGCTCACTGCTCAGATGCCCTGGCTCCCTCTGCTCCTAAATGGGACATCAATAAGGCCAATGCTTAATCAGAACCCTGTGGGTCTGTGCCGCAGGGGTGCCCTGAGTCGGTAAGCTCCTGGGCGTCACCTCCTTCTCACCAGTGCCAAGGTCGACGAAGCCGCATTGCACTGCCTCACTGACCCTAGGGGTATGAACGGCCGCCGCAGGTGTCTCCTTCGCTCTCTTTTCGTGCTTACCCCTCTCGGCCCCAATGACGACCCCCGAGCTCCGTTTCTGCCCCCGACTTCCTCACCAAGTTCTCGATCACCACCCCCTTGCCTTTCTCCTGGGCCGAAGGCTTCTTGGCCATCGGCTCCGAGGTCATCGACTCCCTAGCCCTCCTTATCAACTCCTCCTGTGAAAGAATCATGTCTGCACCTGCAGAGAGAAGAAAGATCAGGGTGAGCGTATAGGGAGAAGGTCGCCAAGATCGCAATACCTTCGGGCCAATAAAATGGGCGAATTGGTCGCCCTTAATCAAGTTTGCATGCTTCTGAATCGCTTCGAGGATCTCCTCCAAGATCTTGGAGTTCTCCAAATCTTGCCCCTTCAGGGCCACCCCTCTATTCACTAAGGGATTCAGCGTCCCCGAGTTCGACCTCAATATTGAGTCTGTCGGCATCAAAATAAAGACAACCCTCTCCCTCCACTCTCTCACCTCGCTCGGCAGCTCAAGGATAAGATGTCGGCCCCTCCTCGTACTAACACAATGATACATCCCTTTCCTCTTTGTCTTAAAGAAATATTGGACGAGCGATAGGCTCAGACTTATCCCACTGACATTGCTGAGGACAACGAAGCCAACCATAGAGTTGATGGAGTCCGGCTTTAGCTGGAAGAGAGGAAGCTCAAGGAAGTTCAACAAGTGAAGAAGGTGGGGGTTGAGCAGAAACCACAGTCCGAGTTCTAAGGTCGGGTAGTAGACCCTAACTTTGTTATCTCTTGGCGAGCAAACCCTTTCATTGGGTTTGGGGAGGCGAACCGTGCAGGGTGGCCGAATGTATTTGGAGCAAATATCGGGAAGACTGATGGTGTTCGTTTAGCACTATATAGCCCTGATCTCTGCTGGAACCGTGGCCCTGACTCTGCTGAAGCCTAACCCGAGCCCTTGCTCCTTCTTCTTGGGCTCCCCTCGCACCGTCGATGTTGAAGGAACAGCAGGACGTGCTTCCCACTCCTCTGGCCATACCATCGTCTCCTCTGCTACTGCTGCTGTCACGCCCCGCTTCCCAAAAACGTGGAGGCGAAGCGTGAGAAGGTCCGCTCAGACTTGAAGCTACAAAGCCGCAAGTCCGATAAGCGTCAATCACTTTAAACTGCAGGTCCTTGCAACGCGAAACGAAACAAAGATAATAATAACGAAAGAGACAAAAAGAACATCTCAGAATATCCATAATAATAAATCTCAACATCGCAGAAAAGCCACCAGGCTAAAATAAAAGAGTCTAAAAGAGGCCCAGCATGGCCAACAAAAGTACAAAGTACGAAAACAAAGAAAAGGTGCAAGCACCGTCAACTAACAGCAACCTAAAGCAAAAGCAAGTAAAATTAGTCTCTAAGACTGGTCTCCGGTGTCCTCGAACTCCTCAACGAACGTAGGCTCGGGCTCAGCGTCAGCAAACACCTCGTCCTCAGCAACTGTCTCTGGCTCAGGGTCTAACATGTGACACCCAAAAGAGCAAGGGGCACATGTCAGCAAGTCTAAAAGACTTGTGCAAGTGAAACTGAAAGTACAAGTAAAAGCAACCTAAAAGTTCTAGCATGATGCAATAACATGGCAGTTAAAGTAATGAGTGCGACAGGTAAAGTAAAGCGAAGTAAAGTACGAGCATGGCATGACATTCACAAGACAAGTACAAGACAAGAAAAGTAAGCACCTCGTGCACAGAGATTCCGTCTTTTGGCTAGAGTGGTTGCGCGGGCCAACTCCTAAGCTCAAGCGACCGTTTATCCCTACCCCTCCACGTGTATCGAGCCAGGGCATTACCCCCGAACACGGAATGCTCGCTTCTGGATCACGAGCCAGGAAGTGTTTTAAACAAGTATGGCATAGGGGTGCACCTAGCCGGACAAGTAGTACGAGGACAAGTATTGTAGCGTGTGCTACGATGCAACAATCAATGCATGGATGACATGGCATGGCAAGTAGTAAAGCGTACAGGTAAGAAAAATAGACGTGACAGTTTAGCATGCATGAATGACACGTTTAAGGGTTGGATCTAGCTTCGTTGTCAAGCTAGATCAATTAGGTGACGGATCTAGTTTCGTTGTCAAACTAGATCGAGTAGGCGTCTAGTCAGCTATCATTTCACTGACTAGTCTCTTTTACGCTAGAAACAAGTAAGTGGCCTAAAAACATGGCCTTAAACAAGATTTGGAAAGTTTCACTTGCCTGCAATTATCACGTCAAGAAAACACCGTCCAACGAGTCCAAAGTCACGATTCCTACGTGCACAAGTCCACCGGCCTACATCCGTTTTATTAATCTTGATTAGTGGTTGCTAAAACATTTAAAAATACTTTAAAATACTGATTTTTAGTCTTGATTAACATGCAATTGGGTTGGGGGTCCTAGGGGTGCAAAACGTTACCTCAACACGACGCGAAAGCTACACCGGCGTCGGGTAGCGACGCCGGGGGTTGGAATAAAAGATCGCGCTCCAAGTCCAGATTCCAATTAGATTCCTCGCTGGAAATTTCAGAGCAATCAACCCGGGCGACGATTCTAGATTCCAAAGCTAGCACGTGCGACGATGGGCTACGACGTGCGACGACGTCGTACGCGACGGATCCTCGAAGAGCAAGCACCTAGGTGGGGCCCACAGTACTCCTAGGGACCTTTGGGGGACCCACAATAACTCTGGAGAACTTGGGGGGCCCACGGTGGCAAGCGGTGCGACGGATGCGGGGTTGCGACGAGTGGCTCTCGGTCGTACACAGCCGATGCGGGGAGATCCGTCGGTCGTGCGCTGAGAATGCGGGGCTGCGACGTTTGGGCTGTGCAGCGGCTGCGGTGCAGTGCTTGGTGCGGGGTTTCTTCTCGGTCAGATCGATGGGAAGCCTCGGTCAGGCGCTTGGATGCGGGGCGGGGCAGCGTTGCAACGTTGCAACGTTGCAACGTCGGTCGCTGCGGGCGGGGCGACCGGTCAGATGCGGAGCGATGCGGGGGGAACGAAGCGGGCACGGTGCGGAGCGCTGTGCGGAGCTTGGGGCCTCGGTCTGACCGAGAGCCTCTCTCGGTCAGAGCAGGGGAACGGGCGTGGGCGGCTGTTGCAGCGTGCGGATGGCGATGGATGCGGGGGCGGCTATCGGTCGGAGCGGGCGGATTGGCTTGGTTTTCTCGGTCAGGTCGGGGGCTGAACGTCGCAACGTTGCGACGAATCGTCGCAACGTCCAATTTCAAGTTTGGGAGAGGCTAGGGCTAATTTCTTGCAAAAATAGGTCTTGCTAGGGGTTGCTTATATAGTATAGATGGGTTGACTTGGTCTAGGGCTAAATCTAATAGGATTAGAAGTTTAAAAAGATTTAAAATTTGAAATTCAATTACTCCATCTCATCCAAGGGTTTGACCTGGTCCAAATGAGCTGAAAATTGGCTCAAAAATTCTTTAAAACGTTTAAAACTTAAATAAATTTTATTTGGCCAAAATAATTTATAAATTAATTATTAAAAATAATATAAAACTTGTAAAAATTATAAAAGTGGTCAAATAAACTCCAAAAATTATAAAATAAATATCGTGGTGATCGTGGTGACGAATGTGAGCTAACTAAGAAGACGGATCTCAAATTAGACGTCAGACGACGAAACTAAAAATAGAAACGTCTCCCGTCAAAAGTGAAAATCGTCACGTCTCATCGAGTAAGTATAAATTGTGGAAAAACGACTCGAGAAGTGTCGTTCCAAGATAGTGCCACTATTTAATACTCTCAGAGACGTTCGCAACAGCATATCACACAAAAGTATTCAAAATCAAACAAAGTCTAAAATAAACACGTGCACGGCCAAAAGCACGTGCACGAACGAAGTACAATGAAAACGTACCGTTACATCCTCCCCACCTTAGAAATGATTCCGTCCTCGGAATCAACATCAAGCACTGCTCGGGAAAAGGTGTGGGAAGCGCTCTCTCATCTCATCTTCACGCTCCCAGGTAAACTCACCGGGGGAACCGTGACGCCACTGCACTCGAACCAAGTCGACGGTCTTATTCCTCAGCTGCTTCTGTCGACGATCCAGAATCTCAACGGGCTGCTGATCATAAGACAGATCCGGTCGGACCGTAATCTCCGAGAAATCCACAGCGTGGGATGGATCACTAACGTATCGGCGTAACTGAGATACGTGAAATACGTCGTGAACTCCCACAAGCGACGGTGGCAACGCCAAACGATAAGCCACAGCTCCAACTCTCTCCAGGACATCGAACGGTCCAATGAACCTCGGACTCAGCTTGCCTCTCTTCCCGAATCGAATAACTCCGCGGTTCGGAGAAATCTTCAGAAAGACGTGATCGCCAGGCTGAAACTCCAAAGGCCTCCGTTTAGCATCTGCCCAATGCTTGAAACGGTCTTGCGCAATCCTCAGCTTCTCTCGAATATTCCTCACAACATCCACGGCCTCCACGATCATCTCCGGTCCTAACAGCTCCCGATCTCCAACGTCATCCCAGCTCAGTGGCGATCGACATTTCTTTCCATATAGCGCGGCGAAAGGCGCCATTCCAATACTTGCCTGGTAGCTGTTATTGTAGGCAAACTCAACGTGATGGAGATGATCCTCCCAAGATCCCTTAAAGTCCAACATGCAAGCTCGCAACATATCCTCCAAAATCTGAATCGTCCTCTCGGACTGGCCATCCGTCTGCGGGTGGTACGCCGTGCTGAAACTCAGACTCGTACCCAAGCTCTTCTGCAGACTCTGCCAAAACTGAGATGTGAATCTCGTGTCTCTGTCCGACACGATACTCACGGGGACTCCGTGAAGTCGTACGATCTCCTGCACGATTCACGTTACATCACTATCTAAACTAGGAAAAAGGAAATAGAAACGGAGAGTAAACGAATTTACCTCCATGTATCTCCTCGCTAGCGTCTCAGTAGACTGTCCTACTCGGAAGGGAATAAAGTGCGCGGATTTGGTCAATCGGTCTACGATCACCCAAATCGCGTCGTTCTGCTTCGGACTCCGAGGTAGTCCAGTCACGAAATCCATAGTGATGTGCTGCCACTTCCACTCCGGAATCGGAAGCGGTTGTAGCAACCCTGCCGTACGCTGATGCTCCGCCTTTACTTGTTGGCAAACCAAATATTGGCTACACTCCGAGCCACACTTCTCTTCATACCATGCCACCAAAAGTTCAGACGAAGATCCTTGTACATCTTGGTCCCACCAGGATGCACAGAATACGGTGAACTGTGTGCCTCGACCAATAATTCCTCTCTGATATCTCCAGCTGGCACACACAACCTGGCTCCAAATCTCAACGAACCATCATCGTGAATCAAGAAGTCAGTCCGCAGACCGGCCTCCACCTGCTCCCGAATCTTCACCAGCTTAGCATCTCCAGCCTGTCCAGCCTTGATCCTATCCACGATCGTCGATTGTATCTGCATGCTCATCATCGAAGAAGTCTCTCCAGGAAGAATAATCTCGATACCAGCCTTGCAAAAATCCTGCTGCAATCTCCACTGCGAGGTCAACATCATCACCGCTGGAAGCCTGCTCAGCGCATCCGGGACCACATTCACCTTGCCAGGGTGATACTGCAAGTCAATCTCATAGTCTGCCATGAGCTCCAACCATCGACGCTGTCGCATGTTGAGCTCCTTCTGCGTAAAGATATACTTCAAGCTTTTGTGATCGGTGAAGATCTTCACCTTCTCACTCAGCAGGAAGTGCCTCCAAATCTTCAGCGCAAACACGACGGCAACCAACTCCAAATCATGTGTCGGGTAATTCTTCTCATGAGCCTTAAGCTGACGAGAAGCATACGCAACCACATGCCCATGCTGATGCAGCACACATCCTAAAACCTTTCCAGAAGCATCACAAAAGATCTCGAATCCTCCACTCCGGTCAGGCACAGCAAGTACGGGGGCAGTCGTCAACCTCTCCTTCAGGATACCAAAAGCCTTCTCGCAATCATCAGACCAAACATAAGGTACATCCTTCCGCGTAAGTCTGGTCATCGGCTCAGCAATCTGAGAAAATTCCTTAATGAAACGTCGGTAATAGCCTGCAAGTCCAAGGAAACTCCTGATCTCTGACGCCGACTGCGGAACCGGCCACTCTCTGATAGCCACAATCTTCTCGGGATCCACAGAAATCCCATCACCAGACACCACATGCCCGAGAAAGGCAACTCTATCCAGCCAGAACTCGCACTTGGAATACTTAGCATACAAACGATGCTTCCTCAAGATCTCCAACACGATCCTCAAGTGCGAGGCATGCTCTTCCTCCGACTTTGAGTAGATCAGAATATCGTCAATGAAGATGACGACGAACTTGTCTAGAAAGTCGTAGAAGACCAAATTCATCAGGTTCATAAAGACTGCGGGCGCATTGGTTACGCCGAAGGGCATGACCACGAACTCGTAGTGACCATACTTCGTCCTGAAGGCTGTCTTCGGGATGTCGTCCTTCTTCACCTTAAGCTGATGGTAGCCACTTCTCAAATCCAATTTAGAGAACACCCTCGATCCTCCGAGCTGATCAAAGATGTCATCTATCCGAGGCAAGGGATATTTATTCTTGATAGTCACAGCATTCAGCTCCCGGTAATCCACACACATGCGACGCGAGCCATCCTTCTTCTTCACCAGCAACACTGGTGCTCCCCACGGAGACACACTAGGATTGATGTATCCTTTCTGCAAAAGCTCGTCCAGCTGCCTACGCAACTCCTCCAACTCTGCTGGAGCCATCCGATACGGCGCCTTCGAAATAGGCTGCGCTCCCGGAATAAGATCGATCGAAAACTCGAGAGCTCGATTGGGTGGCAGCCCAGACATCTCCTCGGGGAAAACGTCGTCGAATTCACGTACCACAGCTGGTCTATCCTGCTCCATCTGCATAGCAACAAGCTCCACCGGCTTGGCCCGAAACCTGACAGGGCCAAGCGAATTGCTACCTCGACTGAACTCAAACACCGGATGTTCGGGGATCTCGAACACCACCTTCTTCCTCTGACAATCGATCGTAGCATAGAAACTCGCAAGCCAATCCATCCCGAGCACGGCATCGTAGTTGATGATGTCGTGGACAATAAAGTCAGCGTAAAGCTCATGTCCACAGACCACCAAAGGGCAAGAAGTGTACCCACGATGCACCGAGATCACGCCATTTCCCGTGACGATGTTCCAACTCTTGGGAAGAGGGGAATTCGTCAAGGAATGCTTCTCGACGAAGCTCCGTGAGATAATGCACATCGATGCACCTGAGTCAAAGAGGACTCGTGCAGGAAATGTGCACACCAAAATCACACCTAACAAATAATCTAACAATCAAGCCCTATTCTAACAAACAATCATGTGCAATCAATTCAAACATAAACTAAAATCAAATCTGTCTAAGGAAGGAAACAACTAGTTTGAGGGTTACCTGCGATAACCTCATCCGTAGCCTCGTTCTCCACTGCCGTCATCAGGTAAGCCTGCCTCCTCGGCTGCACAGCCTGCTGAAAAGCCTGCCTCTGAGGAGCGAGAGGTGCTCCACGACCTGCAGGTACAAGTGCTCTCTGCTGCAACGGCTGTGCGGCGACGGGATTCTTCCAGGGTTGCTTAGAACTCGGGCAGTCCTTCATAGCATGGGTAGGGTCTCCACAAACCAGGCACTGTCCCAACATCTTCCTACACTGATCCTTGATATGCCCGGTCTTGCCACAGAAATGGCAAGTCTTCACAATAGGCCCACCTGGCCTCTTGAACTGCACTGGCTGGGTAGGCCTAGTCCCAGGCCTAGACTGCTCCATCGGCCTCTTCCCAGCTCCAGAAATCTGTCCTCTCTTCAGCTTCGCAATCTTCTCCTGTCTCCGAGCAGCTACCAGCAACTTCTGATAAGACTCCATGTCCGACGTAGACACCAGACTCTGCAAGTCTAGAGAAAGACCCTACAGAAACTTCTGAGCCTTCTCCTCAGCATCCTCTACCATCTTTGGCGCGAAGCGGCTCAATCTAGTAAACTCCTGGTGGTACTGGTGTAGGATCTAAATAAGGCCTAGAGGGGGGGTGAATAGGCCTTTGACCAAATTATCGCAAGATAAAAATTAAGCCTAGTTTACAGCATGCAGTTTAGGAATTGGACAATCAAAGCATTCACAGAAGACACAGAATTTAACGTGGTTCGGTCCCCATGACCTACGTCCGCCCCAATGAGCAATCACTTATACTGTTTCTTTAAGAAGTTACAATCTCCCTTAGATTGGTGCACCAACACCAACCTGTCAGACCAACTCAAGCTCACCAAAGCCAAAAAGAAACATACAAGTATCACTCCCCAACCCAACTTGCCCCAACAAGTTTGGTTCCCAAAGTCCCAAATAGCGGAAGAAATTATATTACAGAAATGCTGATCAAAACATTAATAACTTCACAAATAAATAAGATCAAGAGTTTAGAAAGCTCATTTGTGAAGATCTCTCTGATTGTCGTCTTTCAGCACATCAGTAGCTTCGCAACGCTTCTTACGGAATGATGATCGGATGTCAGTAGAAGAAGTAGTCGCTGTCCCCGTGGAAGTAGTCGGTAGAAGTTCCTCACTCAAAGTGATCTCATTTTTTGCACAGGAGGAACTAGCTGCTCAACTTGCTATCACTGCGTCGGGGATGAAGTCACGGTCGCAACGCTTCTTACAGAACTCAATTTGGATCTCTAGAACTCCACTTATTGATGAAAATGTGAAGAGATGTACATGGGTATATATAGTATCAGCTTAACGGGTTTTGACACTGTGCGAAGGGATCCGATAAAGCGACGGCTTAGCGGGTTTAAAGCGGCGGGACCCGCATCCGCATTAAAAACGATGTCGGCAGCCGTTCGATTGACGATGGACGGACGAGATGCGGCCACGTCTCGCGGATTTTCCGCGTTCAGCGCCCGCCTCCGCTGACGAGCCGCCCGCCAGCGCTGACTCGAAGTCGGCAACGTCTGGACCGTTGGATGGAGATCCGACGGTGGAGATTGTGCCACGTCGCCCGCGGCTGACTCAGCGGCGCCCGCAATTTTTGAATTCGATCGGTTGGTAGGTGGCCGTTGGATGTTGATCGAACGGTTCTGAAGGAACCACGTCGCCCGCTTCGTTCGATCGTCCGATGCGCGATGGACGGCTCAGATCATGCCACGTCGGCCGAATTTTTTTTTGAGCTGCGATGAGGCGTATAAATGCACAGTGCCGTATGCCGTATTTGCTGAGTATTTTCACTGTATTCTTGCGTATTTGGGCATCAAATAAATCCCAAAAATTCTGAAATAATTCTCAAAAATCCCATAGCTTCATATTGACATGTGAGAATATTTTCACCTCATTTCACCTCTTGTAGAAAAAGTTTCTTCTTTGTATACTCAGTATTTTCTCGTATTTCCCCGTATTTGGACTTCAAACAATCTCCATAAATCCTGAGAAAATTCACATGCTATTTATAGCCTATGATTAACTCTAGGGTAGAGTTTCATAGCTATACTCTCTTGTTTGATCAGCTTGTGTAATTCCAAATGAAGTTTCAGCTCCGTATTTCAACGTACTTGAGTACGTTCATGTGTAACCTGAGCAATCATGACTATAGGGACCTGTGACACACTCAACAAACATATTAGAATAGTTCAGTAGGGTTTGTTATCATCAAACATAGGTTAGGATGCTGTTTCCAACAATCTCCCCCTTTTGATGAGAACAAACCAGGCATTAAGATTACATCAAAAATGTGTGAAGTGTGTGAGTGTGTGAAGCATGAATATGAGCATGAATGGCAAAATGATATGCTCCCCCTATTGACATGCTCCCCCTATTGACATGCTCCCCCTATCTCTGACATGCTCATTCTTAATATTTCTCTCCCCCTTTGTTTTCATCAAAAAATGTATGAAATAACATATGAGGAATGGAAAATTGAACATTATAAACCAAAACAAAAGGCAATACATCGTTTGACCACGATGAATAAATAAGCAATAATCACTAAGTCATAACTACCATAATTCATCTCCGTGCTCAAGTGTGATGATCAAATGTTTAGTACATATGGAGAGGTAATAAGGAAGACATCCTGTCATAACCATCTTTTCCACTGAATATATGAACATCAAAGATTGAGTTTCCCCTTCTCATGTAATATGAGTTCAAGTTACCAATTCCAAACATGACCGAGAAGGATTTTTAAATGTGAAATGGCAGTGCTTGACGGACTTAACACCAACGCTAAAAAATGACATTTATAGCATAAGTTGGATGTCCAAGGGTAGTATCAAGGACATGGATCGTATCCATTTTTCATACGAAGCTCTGTGTATATATTTTGAAGACACTCGTCTTGCTATTCTTTTTATACACGTATATTTTGATGAGAGCTTTTCTTTTTACCCATGCCTTGAAACATCATATCCCATTAAAACATAAATTAGTCCACCAACAACCACTTTTCTTATTCAATATTTCAAATCCATATCAAAAAACATATTGATCTGTGTAAGTGTGATTGGATGATGAAAAACGTTAGTTACTCATTAATGAATATGACCTAATTAAGCATGTAGTCTTTGAATGCAAGCATTGTTAAGAATATAATATTCAAAATCCATAAGACATATGTTTTGCATTTAAAGTTGTTTCTGATGAAAAAAAAATGCAAAAGGAGGAGATAGACAATTCACTTTCCCTTTCTGTTTATATTTTTCTTTTTCATTTTTTTTATTTTTCTTTTTCATTTTTTTTTATTTTTCTTTTTGTAGCACACCACACAAAAAACAATAAAAGCACACCAAATAATATTTTCACTCTAAATATAATCAATAATGCCCAGTTCTAGACGTAGACGACAAAAACGATCTTCTGGCAAAGGTTTTGTAAAGATATCTGCCAACTGAGAATCAGTAGAAATATATTCAATGGATACATCCTCTTTTGCCAAATGATCTCTAAGAAAATGATGTCTTACATCTATGTGTTTTGTCCGAGAGTGATGAACAGGATTATTAGAAAGATCTATAGCACTCTTACTATCACATCGTAATGGAACTTTTCTAAGATCCAAGCCGTAGTCAGACAGGGTTTGCATCATCCAAAGTACTTGGGCACAGCAACTGCCAAGGGCAATATACTCAGCTTCAGTAGTGGACAAAGCAACACTGTTCTGCTTACGACTAGACCAAGAAACCAATGAATGTCCTAGCATAAAACATGTTCCACTAGTGCTCTTTCTATCAATCATACTACCAGCATAATCAGCATCAGCATAGCCAACCAAATTAAGATTACCACAAGAGGGATACCATAGTCCAAGTGTAGGAGTGTGAATAAGATATCGAAAAATCCTCTTAATGGCTATCAAATGTGATTCTTTTGGACAGGCTTGAAATCGTGCACACAAACAGACAGAAAACATGATGTCTGGTCTAGATGCAGTTAAATAGAGTAAGGACCCAATCATACCTCGATAAAGCTTTTGGTCCACATTTATACCTTTGTCATCCTTTTCAAGCTTCGTCGTCGGACTCATTGGAGTTCGCATTGGCTTTGCATTTTCCATCCCAAATTTCTTCAACAGTTCTTTTATGTACTTGGTTTGTGAAACATATATGCCATCTCCAGTTTGTCTTACTTGAAAGCCCAAAAAGTATTTCAACTCTCCGACCAGACTCATCTCAAATTGATCCTGCATAACCTTTTCAAACTTTTGGCATAAAAGATCATTAGTAGCACCGTAAATAATATCGTCCACATAAATCTGAACAATAAGAAAATGATCCTGTTCATGCAAGATAAACAAAGTGTTGTCTGCACTACCCTTTTTAAAGTTATTTTCCAAAAGATATGAACTGAGACGGTCGTACCAAGCTCTGGGAGCTTGCTTCAGACCATACAAAGCCTTTTGCAACTTGTAAACGTGATTTGGAAAACTATGACTTTCAAAACCAGGGGGTTGTTCAACAAAAACATCTTCTTTCAAATAACCATTTAAAAATGCACTTTTCACATCCATTTGCTTCAATTTAAAACCTTTGAAACTTGCAAAAGCCAGTAATATTCTAATGGCTTCTAATCTAGCAACGGGTGCAAAAGTTTCATCACAATCAATTCCCTCAATCTGGTTATATCCTTTGGCCACTAATCTTGCCTTATTTCTGATTACATTTCCAGATTCATCAAGTTTGTTTTTGAAAATCCATTTAGTGCCAACAATTGGGTAATTATCAGGTCGGGGCACTAATGTCCAAACATTATTTCTATCAAACTGATTAATCTCATCATGCATGGCCATAACCCAACTTTCATCAGTTAAAGCGATTTCAACGTTCTTAGGTTCAATTTCAGAAATGAGGTCACCATGAATGCATAAGGCACACAAGTTATTGAAAGTGGATCGAGTGCGTATACCTTCCGTAGGAGTCCCCATGATCAGCTCAGGTGGATGATGTGGATTGAACCTGAGCTCTCCTCTTTCCAGTCTATGTCCTTGTGTTACTTCTGGTTCAGCTTCCTTTTGGCCTTCAGATGGTTCAGCTATGTTTTCAGGCTCTGTAGTTTCCTTGTCTGCATCTTCAGTTTCCCTGCAATTTAAAGGATCTATTTCAGCTTCATCAAATTTCACATTAATTGACTCAACAACAGTTAAGGTTCGTTTATTGTAGATCCTGTATGCTTTGCTCCTTGATGAATATCCTACGAACACTCCTTCGTCTGATTTGGATTCAAATGTCCCCAACTGATCTCCTGTGTTTAAAATGAAACACCTGCATCCAAATACTCTGAAATATGAAATGTTAGGAGTCTTGCCATGCCACAGTTCATAGGATGTTTTGTTCATTAAAGGTCTAAGCATAACCCTGTTGCAGACATAGCAGGCTGTATTCACTGCTTCGGCCCAAAAATACATAGGAAGAGAATAATCATTAAGCATGCTTCTTGCCATCTCTTTTAAAGTTCGATTCTTTCTTTCGACCACCCCGTTTTGTTGAGGTGTTCTAGGAGAAGAAAATTCATGTAAGATCCCTTTTTCCAAATAGAAGTTTTCAAAAACAGAGTTTTCAAATTCACCACCGTGATCACTTCTAATTTTCATAATTGAAAGATTTTTCTCATTTGAAACTTGATTACAAAAATTTTGGAAATTTTCAAAGGAATCCGATTTCTTGGCTAAGAAGTAAACCAATGTATATCTAGAAAAATCATCGATCAAAACAAAACAAAATCTCTTTCCATTGAGGCTAGCAACATCGGTAGGCCCAAACAAATCCATATGAATCAATTCTAGGACTCGTGAAGTGGTAACTTCCCGAATTCCCGTAAAAGTGGATCTAGTTTGCTTACCTTTTGTGCATGCAACGCACAACTTACCATTCTCGTACTGTTGATGTGGCAAGCCTCGGACCAGGTTTTTATTCTCCAGCTTATGTAGCAACTTCATGCTGGCATGTGATAGTCTCCGGTGCCATAATATAGCCTCCTCCTCCCTGCCAATCAAACATTTAGCAATTGTCATTTCTTCAATCATTATTGTATAAACATTATTTTTCCTATTGGCTATGAAGAGGGTATTACCTGTGACCGAGTCATAAATTTTACAAATTTTCTCATCAAAAAGTACTTTCATACCTTTGTCACAGAGTTGGCTTATGGAGATGAGGTTGTGTTTGAGATTTTCAACCCAGAGGACGTCAGAAATTTTAAAAGTATTGTTGCCAACAATACCTTTACCCATTACCTTGCACTTGCCGTTGTCCCCTAATGTAACACTTCCTCCTTCTTGCTTCACGAGGCTAAGGAACTTGTCGCTGTTCCCTGTCATGTGTCTTGAGCAGCCTGAATCCAAATACCACTCACACAGTTGTTCCTTAGCCACGCTGAGTCCCTACACATAAGAAGAACAAGGTATGTGTGACCTGGGTAGCCAAATAGGTCCACAATGGTTAGTCATAGTACCTTTCGGAACCCATACTTGTTTGAACTTCATGTTTTGGTTCTTATAACAACAATTTCTATATAAATGCTCAAAAGAACCACAGGTATAACATTTGGCGTTCCGTTTCTTTTTCTTGATGTAATGATTTTTCTTTATCATGTTTTCATTATAAACATTTCCAAATCCTAGTCATTGTTTATCGTTTTTGATTGACTGGTATCCAAGAATGATGTCTAGTGATTTCCTTCCTACACCAAATTTTCTGATACTCAGTTCTAAATCAGAGACTTTGGATTTCAAAAAGATGTTTTCATTTACAAGCATGACACTTTTATTTATAAAACTCTTTCTAACATTATCTTCATTTTTAGCGAGAGTTTCTATTCTTTTATTTAGGCCAACAATCTTTTCATTACCATTCTTAATTTCTAGCTTTAATGAAGCACAAGTCTGACAAGGTATAGCTTCAGTAATACTAGACTTTCCTTTGAGTTTTTCAATGCTAATTTTGAGCGATGCAATTTCATTTTTCAATTTTATTTCATTTTGCAAAACATTATAATTTTCCTGCTGTAGTTGGAAATTCATTTCTTTATAATTTTCTATAGAGGATTCAAGAGAAGTAATTTCTGAATTCATGTTTTCACAAATGTTCATTAATTCTGGTAAAGAAAATTCATCTCTTACCTTGTTCGTGTCGCTTTCACCTATTAGGCAAAGTGATGATTGCGCTACCTCGTCTTGTGGTTCGTCTTCATCGTCATCATCCCATGTTACCGCAAATGATTTCCCTTTGGCTTCGGATGACGCGTTCTTTGTTGGACAGTTTTTCATGAAATGTCCAAATTTCTTGCAGTTGAAACATTGAACACTTTTAGTAGTATTCTGTTCAGATGAGGAATTCAAAGGATTAAACTTATTAAAACGATTGAACCTTTTTGCCATTTCAGATTTTCCGGCAGGAGTTCTGATGAAGCGTCGGAATCCTCTGACCATCAGTGCATGTTCCTCGTCGAGATCTTCTTTGTCACTTTCTTCGGCTTTGAGAGCGATGGTCTTTAAAGGTTTAGCCTCACCTTTTTCTCTTGTCTCGACGGTTTTGAGTTCCAGCTCATGGGATAACAGATTCCCAATCAGATCATCCAGCTTCAGCTTAGTGAGATCTCTAGCTTCTTGGATGGCCGTCACTTTAGGTCGGAAGGAACTAGGAAGCGCTCTTAGGATTTTCCGAATGAGGTCGATGCTGTCGTAAGACTTTCCCAAGGCTTTTGAGTTGTATACGATGTCGGTGAAGCGAGTGTACATGTCCTTGATGGATTCTCCTGGTAGCATGTGGAAACCATCGTACTCTGAGCTCAGCAGCGCTAATCTGGACTCCTTCACCTGAGAGGTTCCTTCGTGAGTGACTTCGAGAGTGTTCCAGATTTCCTGCGCAGTAAGACAATGAGATATACGGTTAAACTCAGTTCTGTCAAGTGCACAGATAATTGCATTCATAGCTTTACCATTCAGAGCATAAAGTTTATTATCGTTATCATCCCATTTATCTTCTGGTTTTGGTACATCAATATCTTCAATTTTGATTGTAGGTGGGTGATAGCCTTTAGCAACAATTTTCCAAATTTCAAGATCTGAAGAGACTAAGAAAATTTTCATCCTAGCTTTCCAGTAAGCAAAATCAGTCCCATTAAATTTGGGTGGTCTAACTGTAGACTGTCCTTCAGCAAATGCTGAATCATATGTATTCATTATGAACTAGACTCAAATGGCCAGGTCTGGAGCTCTGATACCACTTGTAGGATCTAAATAAGGCCTAGAGGGGGGGTGAATAGGCCTTTGACCAAATTATCGCAAGATAAAAATTAAGCCTAGTTTACAGCATGCAGTTTAGGAATTGGACAATCAAAGCATTCACAGAAGACACAGAATTTAACGTGGTTCGGTCCCCATGACCTACGTCCACCCCAATGAGCAGTCACTTATACTGTTTCTTTAAGAAGTTACAATCTCCCTTAGATTGGTGCACCAACACCAACCTGTCAGACCAACTCAAGCTCACCAAAGCCAAAAAGAAACATACAAGTATCACTCCCCAACCCAACTTGCCCCAACAAGTTTGGTTCCCAAAGTCCCAAATAGCGGAAGAAATTATATTACAGAAATGCTGATCAAAACATTAATAACTTCACAAATAAATAAGATCAAGAGTTTAGAAAGCTCATTTGTGAAGATCTCTCTGATTGTCGTCTTTCAGCACATCAGTAGCTTCGCAACGCTTCTTACGGAATGATGATCGGATGTCAGTAGAAGAAGTAGTCGCTGTCCCCGTGGAAGTAGTCGGTAGAAGTTCCTCACTCAAAGTGATCTCATTTTCTACACAGGAGGAACTAGCTGCTCAACTTGCTATCACTGCGTCGGGGATGAAGTCACGGTCGCAACGCTTCTTACAGAACTCAATTTGGATCTCTAGAACTCCACTTATTGATGAAAATGTGAAGAGATGTACATGGGTATATATAGTATCAGCTTAACGGGTTTTGACACTGTGCGAAGGGATCCGATAAAGCGACGGCTTAGCGGGTTTAAAGCGGCGGGACCCGCATCCGCATTAAAAACGATGTCGGCATCCGTTCGATTGACGATGGACGGACGAGATGCGGCCACGTCTCGCGGATTTTCCGCATTCAGCGCCCGCCTCCGCTGACGAGCCGCCCGCCAGCGCTGACTCGAAGTCGGCAACGTCTGGACCGTTGGATGGAGATCCGACGGTGGAGATTGTGCCACGTCGCCCGCGGCTGACTCAGCGGCGCCCGTAATTTTTGAATTCGATCGGTTGGTAGGTGGCCGTTGGATGTTGATCGAACGGTTCTGAAGGAACCACGTCGCCCGCTTCGTTCGATCGTCCGATGCGCGATGGACGGCTCAGATCATGCCACGTCGGCCGAATTTTTTTTTGAGCTGCGATGAGGCGTATAAATGCACAGTGCCGTATGCCGTATTTGCTGAGTATTTTCACTGTATTCTTGCGTATTTGGGCATCAAATAAATCCCAAAAATTCTGAAATAATTCTCAAAAATCCCATAGCTTCATATTGACATGTGAGAATATTTTCACCTCATTTCACCTCTTGTAGAAAAAGTTTCTTCTTTGTATACTCAGTATTTTCTCGTATTTCCCCGTATTTGGACTTCAAACAATCTCCATAAATCCTGAGAAAATTCCCATGCTATTTATAGCCTATGATTAACTCTAGGGTAGAGTTTCATAGCTATACTCTCTTGTTTGATCAGCTTGTGTAATTCCAAATGAAGTTTCAGCTCCGTATTTCAACGTACTTGAGTACGTTCATGTGTAACCTGAGCAATCATGACTATAGGGACCTGTGACACACTCAACAAACATATTAGAATAGTTCAGTAGGGTTTGTTATCATCAAACATAGGTTAGGATGCTGTTTCCAACAACTGGTCCACCGTCAGACTCCCCTGCTTCAGCTCAATGAAGCGCTGCAACATCTCCCTCCTAGCAGCCTTCGGAAAGTACTCCTCATCGAATCTAGACTTGAAAGTAGCCCAAGGTATATGGCTCACCAACAACTCCTCTGCATCCCACCAGTTTCGGGCATTATCCTTTAGCTGCCTCTTCGCCAGATCAACCCATCCAGCCGGGTTGACCTTCGACATCTTCAGATTATCCTCAGTATTTCTGATCCACTCCTCTGCAGCCATCGGTCCTTCAGATCCATCAAAGTACGTCAGGCCCAGCTCCCAAAACTGCTTCGCTCCTGGCTCATGGCGAGGAGCACTCTGAGTGTTCTGGAGCATGCCCTGCTGTACCTGCATCATCTGATGCATCATCCTCATGATCTCAGCATTGGTGGGCTCTCTATCCGGCTCCTCAGCACGATTGGGCCCACTGCCAGATCGGGTCTGTCGTCGTCCAGCCATCTAATGACATAGAAAACGAACAAACAAATTAGACTCATAGCTTAATGACTTGGATGTTGCAATTTATTTAATGGATATTCCGTTTATTATCGTTGTTCCGTTAGTTCGCAATCGCAAGAAGAGGACCTGCATGGGCCACCAACAAAACTTGTCACGCCCCGCTTCCCAAAAACGTGGAGGCGAAGCGTGAGAAGGTCCGCTCAGACTTGAAGCTACAAAGCCGCAAGTCCGATAAGCGTCAATCACTTTAAACTGCAGGTCCTTGCAACGCGAAACGAAACAAAGATAATAATAACGAAAGAGACAAAAAGAACATCTCAGAATATCCATAATAATAAATCTCAACATCGCAGAAAAGCCACCAGGCTAAAATAAAAGATTCTAAAAGAGGCCCAGCATGGCCAACAAAAGTACAAAGTACGAAAACAAAGAAAAGGTGCAAGCACCGTCAACTAACAGCAACCTAAAGCAAAAGCAAGTAAAATCAGTCTCTAAGACTGGTCTCCGGTGTCCTCGAACTCCTCAACGAACGTAGGCTCGGGCTCAGCGTCAGCAAACACCTCGTCCTCAGCAACTGTCTCTGGCTCAGGGTCTAACATGTGACACCCAAAAGAGCAAGGGGCACATGTCAGCAAGTCTAAAAGACTTGTGCAAGTGAAACTGAAAGTACAAGTAAAAGCAACCTAAAAGTTCTAGCATGATGCAATGACATGGCAGTTAAAGTAATGAGTGCGACAGGTAAAGTAAAGCGAAGTAAAGTACGAGCATGGCATGACATTCACAAGACAAGTACAAGACAAGAAAAGTAAGCACCTCGTGCACATAGATTCCGTCTTTTGGCTAGAGTGGCTGCGCGGGCCAACTCCTAAGCTCAAGCGACCGTTTATCCCTACCCATCCACGTGTATCGAGCCAGGGCATTACCCCCGAACACGGAATGCTCGCTTCTGGATCACGAGCCAGGAAGTGTTTTAAACAAGTATGGCGTAGGGGTGCACCTAGCCGGACAAGTAGTACGAGGACAAGTATTGTAGCGTGTGCTACGATGCAACAATCAATGCATGGATGACATGGCATGGCAAGTAGTAAAGCGTACAGGTAAGAAAAGTAGACGTGACAGTTTAGCATGCATGAATGACAAGTTTAAGGGTTGGATCTAGCTTCGTTGTCAAGCTAGATCAATTAGGTGACGGATCTAGTTTCGTTGTCAAACTAGATCGAGTAGGCGTCTAGTCAGCTATCATTTCACTGACTAGTCTCTTTTACGCTAGAAACAAGTAAGTGGCCTAAAAACATGGCCCTAAACAAGATTTGGCAAGTTTCACTTGCCTGCAATTATCACGTCAAGAAAACACCGTCCAACGAGTCCAAAGTCACGATTCCTACGTGCACAAGTCCACTGGCCTACATCCGTTTTATTAATCTTGATTAGTGGTTGCTAAAACATTTAAAAATACTTTAAAATACTGATTTTTAGTCTTGATTAACATGCAATTGGGTTGGGGGTCCTAGGGGTGCAAAACGTTACCTCAACACGACGCGAAATCTACACCGGCGTCGGGTAGCGACGCCGGGGGTTGGAATAAAAGATCGCGCTCCAAGTCCAGATTCCAATTAGATTCCTCGCTGGAAATTTTAGAGCAATCAACCCGGGCGACGATTCCAGATTCCAAAGCTAGCACGTGTGACGATGGGCTACGACGTGCGACGACGTCGTACGCGACGGATCCTCGAAGAGCAAGCACCTAGGTGGGGCCCACAGTACTCCTAGGGACCTTTGGGGGACCCACAATAACTCTGGAGAACTTGGGGGGCCCACGGTGGCAAGCGGTGCGACGGATGCGGGGTTGCGACGAGTGGCTCTCGGTCGTACACAGCCGATGCGGGGAGATCCGTCGGTCGTGCGCTGAGAATGCGGGGCTGCGACGTTTGGGCTGTGCAGCGGCTGCGGTGCAGTGCTTGGTGCGGGGTTTCTTCTCGGTCAGATCGATGGGAAGCCTCGGTCAGGCGCTTGGATGCGGGGCGGGGCAGCGTTGCAACGTTGCAACGTTGCAACGTCGGTCGCTGCGGGCGGGGCGACCGGTCAGATGCGGAGCGATGCAGGGGAACGAAGCGGGCACGGTGCGGAAGGCTGTGCGGAGCTTGGGGCCTCGGTCTGACCGAGAGCCTCTCTCGGTCAGAGCGGGGGAACGGGCGTGGGCGGCTGCTGCAGCGTGTGGACGGTGATGGATGCGGGGGCGGCTATCGGTCGGAGCGGGCGGATTGGCTTGGTTTTCTCGGTCAGGTCGGGGGCTGAACGTCGCAACGTTGCGACGAATCGTCGCAACGTCCAATTTCAAGTTTGGGAGAGGCTAGGGCTAATTTCTTGCGAAAATAGGTCTTGCTAGGGGTTGCTTATATAGTATAGATGGGTTGACTTGGTCTAGGGCTAAATCTAATAGGATTAGAAGTTTAAAAAGATTTAAAATTTGAAATTCAATTACTCCATCTCATCCAAGGGTTTGACCTGGTCCAAATGAGCTGGAAATTGGCTCAAAAATTCTTTAAAACGTTTAAAACTTAAATAAATTTTATTTGGCCGAAAATAATTTATAAATTAATTATTAAAAATAATATAAAACTTGTAAAAATTATAAAAGTGGTCAAATAAACTCCAAAAATTATAAAATAAATATCGTGGTGATCGTGGTGACGAATGTGAGCTAACTAAGAAGACGGATCTCAAATTCGACGTCGGACGACGAAACTAAAAATAGAAACGTCTCCCGTCAAAAGTGAAAATCGTCACGTCTCATCGAGTAAGTTTAAATTGTGGAAAAACGACTCGAGAAGTGTCGTTCCAAGATAGTGCCACTATTTAATACTCTCAGAGACGTTCGCAACGGCATATCACACAAAAGTATTCAAAATCAAACAAAGTCAAATATAAACACGTGCACGGCCAAAAGCACGTGCACGAACGAAGTACAACGAAAACGTACCGTTACAGCTGCACTCCCACTCCAAGGCCCTCCAAAGTACCCTTCTGTGTTCGAATTAAAAGCTGAAGAAGCAAAAGAAGCCATTGATAGATCAAGAAAATACCTAGAAAAGAAGAAGATCAACGGAGCTCCGAAGAAGTGATGACCGAAGGCGAGAACTCTCGAAAGCACAGCAGAGACGAGAAGAGAAGCCTTTTGAAATTTGAATGCAAAAACCATCAACTGTTGCCCTTTCATTCTATCTTATAGGGGTAATCGGGAGATCGTAGCCATTGAGGATAGGCCTTGTGGCAAGATCTGGGGCAAAATTGGCGTCTCGACTTCCCCACCAGAACGGTACGGGACATGTGTCGTGCTCCACATAGCGGGCACCTCGATTGCTCCCCCGCAGCCGAATCGGCATGATGGCTTTATAGATCCAGTAGTCACCTCATATTTAATGCTACAGCTATCATCCAATAGAGAGCGAAGCGCGTCATCCGAGCTGATCAGAACTTCCCGTTTCGAACTCGAATGACGGGGGCAATTGTTACGACCTCAAGATCGGCCCAGTCGATCTAAACCCGCATGTTCAAAGCCCAAGTAAACAGCACCCCGAATCTCCCTAATGAGAACTAGCTCTGACGAGAAGCTCGTCGAGTCTCAAAGAAGCTCGCCCATGCAGCGCGACAAGCTCGTCAACCGAATCAAAGAGAATGGTCCTCCGACAGATCGCATATAGTCTACGCTAGCTTGCCCCTGAGTAGCTCGCCCCAGAGGCAGCTCACCTACCTCTCTGCCCTGAAGCAGTCCGCCCAAGGAGGGAGGCGACCCGTCGCAAACATCACTGTCTGTTTCACTACAGAGAAAGTCTGACAAAAGCGCACCTGGCCGCTTCGCCGCCTGATAACCTGCCGAAAGCGTCCATGGTCGTTTCGCTGCCAGACAGCCTAACAAAAGCACGCCTGACATTTACAGCTCTAACAGCCTGACAAAAGTGCACCAGACATGTTTGGCACTGACATCGTCGGCCGAACCCCTGACACCCTGACACCGCCAGCTCAGCTAAAGCAACCAACTCCAACAGCCTATAAATATCCCCTCTCCACCAACGAGAAGGGGGTTGGCTGGCAAATCTGTAAGGAACCCTAACACATCTGCTTATATTCAAGGTCGAATTTTCTCCACGTATTCGCGCCTTCAACACTAGTTCGCCACGCAAGCGCCAATCTGTCCCTAAGATCGTCCTACATGTCCGACATTCTCCAAGCAGTCATCAACTGACTTAAGCATCGGAGAGGCTACGGGCTTGCAGCCAGCCCTGCCTTTCTGACGAGTTGCTCTTCTTGCAGGAAGTTCGCCCCAGCTACCAGCAGACAAGCGATCTACGGTGACCTTCACCAACTGACGAGCGACCTTCATCAACTAGCAAGCGATCACCAGATGAAGGGAAAACTTGAGATCCTCATCTGCAAATCGTCCTCAAATCGTTATTAGCCTCGTCATCAACCTTATACTTGTAATCATCGTGCCCTTGATTCCTCACTTCAGTATAAATTCATTGTAAGCGGATTTTACCCTGCAACAGTATGTTTTTTGTAAAAAAATCGATTTTTATGATTTTTCTTCTTCCGCTGCTTCTCACGCTTATTAAGCCTTCGACTGGACGAAGGGAAAATGCCATATGAAAGCCTCCTCAAACACCTTTAAATACTTTGAGTGTCAATAGAAATTCTCGGGTGACATTAGGTGCACATAGTCATTATAACCGGAGATGCACTAAAGGACCTTGCATGTTGCAGATTATACTTTGACATTTATCGAGCATTGGCTTTACAACTGATGTGTAAGTACTTTCTGGGTATAGTTGGAAATGTGAAGGGAGTGGCCATGCTGCCAGGATTCATCTACTCTGGTATAGGAGGTTAGTGTCGCTATAGAGTCAAATGTATCCATAGTAAATCTCTGGCCATGATAGTAGATGAACTTGTTAAGAGTTAAAAAGTGTCATCCAATCGATAATTATGGGATCACATGTGACTCAAGGGTTTAAGGTGCAGTTGGGTTTGACTCTAAACGTACCATAAACACCTTAGCGGCATAGTCTTGACGAAAAGACCAGACTACACGAAGTTTATTACTGTAATGCCCAGATTATCTCATAGAGATTCTGGTCTCACAAATCAAATAACGACGGTTTTGAAATGAGGGTCAGTACGCTCAGCTAGAGCCGCTACTGATTGGTTGCATGATGTGATCATGTTAATACTGAAGTAGGAATCGTGCTATTAGAGTTTCACACTGATGATAAACTGCTCACGAAAAAGCGAAGGAAGAAACTTTGAGTATACGTGAAATATAAGGGCTATATCATAAGGAGTTGTGATCATATGAAAGAAAGAATACATAGTCACTTAGCAGCAACTAGTCGATTAGTGCTTTGTCACTAGTCGACTAATCAGGCCAAACTGCATAAGTTGCCCAAGCAGCTGACTAATCAACTAGTATATGATACTAGGTGACTAGTGCTAATGTGGTAAGATGCAAAATTAAAGATTTGACTCTGGATTTGATTGAGAATCAATCTTAAATCAAATCTAATTCGTATTCAAGAGTTTTAATGCGATTAGAACTCATAAAGGACACTTCTTCTTCTTTGAATATTTGGGAATGAGATTAAATTCTATACAAACATTTAATCTATACAAAGATATAAGAGTCGACTACTGGAGGTGATACGTTATCCTTATGATCTGATTTAGATTGAATATGATACGTTCCCAGCTTCTTCATATTCTAAGAGCATCTCCAACCCATCCCTCCAAATTTGGAGGGATGTGGTGGAATATTCCTAGAATATTCCACAAATGGAGGGTGGAAAATTAAGGGAGCTACAACCTACCCTCCATTTTTCTTATTCAACTTATCATTAATATTATGATAAATTAAACATTGCATTATTATTAATATTATCTTAATATATTTTAATCTAATAAATTTATAATTAGAAAGGCCTCGTCGAGAGCTTTAAAATAAGCCTAATATTTACTATTTTTTATTATATTATTAATATGATAATTTATTAAATTAAATTTAAAAATATAAATTAGAATAATGAAACATATATGGAACTATTTAACCCGTCCCGAAGAAATGACATTCAAACATAACATTCTAATAAATAAAGACAAACATACATAACATGTCGAAAAATAACATATTCATAATTTAAAAGTATGATAGATTAATATTGTCGTAAGTGCCACTTCCTTAATGATCTCCCATTGGATCTCCATACGCTTTCCTCCTACACATCCAGAGCCACTTGTAAATTGTGAAAATCCTCCTGATCCTCAAAGGAGCTGAGAAAATCGTTGGATATCATTCGAATGAGTTCTGTTGTTTCTGTTAACAATTTCTTGTTTCTTCCTTTGATAGTATGCACGTTCCTCTGGATCAACAATCTTACTTAAAATTATCTTCAATATTTTCATATCCTCAATATCGCACTGAAGAGCTAATTGACGATCACGTTGATCAATTGGTTTAGCTCACAGTTCTATTTTTATCTTTTCATTTTCAAGTTTTAGCATCATCATCTGTTGCATTTTTCCCTTACTAACCTCACGTTTCTCAGTCAATTCCTTCATGTTAGAAATAATTTCCTCCTCTGAATTTAATTCCATTGATTGCCATTTTTTCAGCTTTTCCTTCTTTCTTCCGATATGCCGACTTGCTAAGATGTTAGTAGGAGACTGGTCATCACCCATAGTTGGAAAATCTTCACTACATGTGTTGCCATCCATTGCGGTCTCTGAGTTTGCATCTGATGAACAGAAACCCTGCCATGCAGCATTTGGTTTCACCCACTTCTCAGCATCTTTGAGAATCGGTCAAACATGATTAAGCTGAAATCCTTTCTTTTCTCTGCATATTTCTCCATACATAGTTATAGCTTTCGTAAACTAACCAAAATAATTTAAGCAAAATAAGGATCAAAGTGTCAGAAATTGATAAAATTAAAATGGAAAATGAAATCCAAATTTGAAATTAAATACTTACTATATCCAATTCAGAAGAGCCACTTTGATTTAGTCGCTCAATTTGTCGTATGCAACCTCGGAATTTGTTTATAGACTTCTTAATATATTCCATACGACTTTCCAGAGATCTGTTTGTTCTGCTTCCATCTCCTACCTTTTCATTGAATGCGGGTGCGACTCTTTGCCACAGCTTATCTTTTTTTTGATTTGTACATAGGATTGGATCTTAGGAGATTTGAAGCCATGCCTCGCACAAGGCTTGATCCTCTAGTTGGCTGAATGCCGTTCCTCGAATAGCAGCCATTGGAGATGAAAAATAAACTTAATATTGTAAGAAGAGTTGTGATCTAACAATGTAAATATGCTACTATTTATAAAAATGCTATAAATAGAATCCAATGTGGTCAAAACACTCATGGCATCCAATGTTGATCCACCATCCAATGCTACTCTTTGGATGGCATCCAATGCTGGTACACTATCCAATGCTACTATTTAATACGGCATCCAATGCTGAAACGATAACCAATGTTGATATACCATCCAATGCTACTATTTGGATGGCATTCTGTACACAATAGTATCACATTTTGTACACAGTTGTATCACATTCTGTACATAGTTGTATCATATTCTATACACAGTTGTATCTTATTTCTGTACACACTTGTTTCACATGAAGTACACACTTGTTTCACATGAAGTACACACTTGTTTCACATGATGTACATACTGTTGGATACAATGTGTAGTTGGATACATCGATCGATGACTTCGTGTTTGATGATAACATGTTGAGTATTGGTGTTTCATACCAATGTTATTTTGATGATGATCACAACATTATAGTTATTGCTAATGACTTTCTTGTTTTAGTCCCATAGTTAACATTTCAAGAATATCAGTTTTGGAGACTAAAACTTGGTGGAGAAGGGAAAAAGCTTGGACTCAAGGGGTGCCAAAGCTTGGAGACGATGGGGAGCATCAAGGCATCAAGACTGAAGTCATAGACTCTAAGAAAAGCAATGTAATCCATGTATTCTGTCATTTATTGCTTTTCTCTTTTTTGAGTTTAGGTTTAATGTAATGCCTTGATAGATGATCTACTTATTCAAGCATATGCATTTAACCATCTTAATGAGCCTCAGGATTATTATAGAATCCAACCCAATAGGTTCATATTGTCCAAAGACTCAATTGGAGTCTCTGGCTCTCCAACAGTCACCTGATGAAGGTTTTACAGTCGACTGGATGATTCCAGTCGCATGTCGAGCCTTCTACAATCGACTGTGGTGCACTGCTCAAGTCAACATTTTTATTGACTCATACTTGAGCTTTTGGAACAGTCGACTGACGGTCAATTTACAGTCGCATGTCTTCCAACGGTCGCCTGTGAAGTGTTCAACAGTCGACTGTGCGTAACTTGCATTGTCTGGGCTTCATCCCTATTTGCTAGTCAGTCGATTGGTTCAGTATTTACATTCGCATATCCATTTGACAGTCGCCTGTACACTGGCCATCAGTCGTCTGTCTGTATACATTGCAAAAGAGTGCATCTCTCTGTTTTATTCCATCTCCTGCAGCAGTCGCCTGCTGAAGGATTTACAGGCGCATGTCATGTATACAGTCGATTGTATTGTCTTCATCAGTCTACTGTAGTGGCTCAGATTATAGCCGTTGGAAATTAATTAGCCATTGGACAGTCGACTGTCATTTGTTCATCAGTCGACTGCCGGTGACGTTTTTGTCCAAAATCTAGTCATTGCAGCTTTTTGTTTTTGGCGGTTTCCTTGGCTTTTGAGAGTTCCTATAGGATTCCTATATATATGAGAGGGCTGGGTTCATTAGAACTTCTTAATGCTATTGCAAATATTTAAAGATTAATTAAGCCACTCTCAAACTCTTTCATTTCCCTCTTAGAGCTCTAAATCTCCTTCATGCATTGAAGTCAAGCTCAAGGAAAATCATCCAAGTGCTTTCAAGCAAATCTCATCACTTGGAGATCCTCTTCAATGCCTTGCATTCATTAATGAGTAAGTACATCTCAAGGGATAGGTAAGAAGAGTATTTGTTTTACTTTGTGTTTCTTTGAAACCCAAATTCTCTTTGTGGGAATTAGATATTCTCTTAGTGGGAATCACTCTCTTTGTCGGAGTAACTCTCTTTGTGGGAGTTTGATGTCCTAGTGTAGGGCTAACCCTAATTCTCTGAGTGGAAGTTAGTAATTCTATATGTGGAAATTTGGCCCTTGTGTAGGGTTGGTTTAGTTCTTGTGTAGGACAAAATCCTCTAGGTGAGGTATCTCTTTGTGGGATTGTATTCACTTCTCTTTGTGGGAATTATAGTGAATATTGGTGTGGCTGGACGTACCCAAGTTTTGGGAAACTATGGTAAAATCTTGTGTTTGCGTTTGAATTGATTGTGTTGATTAATTCCTTTACATTTACTATTCCGCATTTGCAAGTTAAATTTTAATTGCACAAATTATTGCCATTACACTATTCACCCCCTTCTAGTGTGTTGTTGTTAGTATTGCGAGGGTAAGACGATCCTTACATAACAAACTTGTGTAAACGATTTAATTTGTGTGCTAAGTGTTTTCAAGAAATATCCAAAGGGAGACTAAGTAAAAGTGATGGAGAATGTGTCATGCATTAGCCAAGTGGACTAAGTCAAAGGTGGAGATAATGGCTACAAAAATTAGACTAAGTCAAAGATGGGAAGATAAGGAAGAAATCAATTCAAATCCATATTTGAATTGATTCAAATCAATTAGTGCAACATTCAAATCCTAATTTCATGCAAATTGAAGACTTGGTCAAAGATGTAGAGATATGAAAAATCTCATGCAAATCAAAGGTGATTAAATGAGATCAAATACAAATCCTATAGCTACTCTAATTTCATAGCCATTCGTATTCAAACTCCATATCCCTGGTGATTAATTCAAATCCTAATCAAGTTAGGATTCCTTCCAATCTCCATCAATTATGGGATTATAATTGATTCTATCATATCACATCTTCTCCTATATAAACCCATATTCCAAGAGAGAGATTTTGAGAGAGAGGTCAACCAAAACAAAGAGGAAAAATTCGGCCAACGTCAAGGAAAGGCGGAGGCCGCAACTTTCATTTCAAAGCTCCTATATTGCGCAACCTAGAAAGCCAAGCCTCTTGCCAAAGCTTCTTCCTCCATTGCATCAAGCAATCTCCAATGCCAAAGTTCATATCTCCATTGCAACTTCTCCATGGCCGAACTCTAATTGCCATAGCTCCATCTCCTTGCCGAAATCATATTGCCAAGATCCACTTACACATTGCGCAAGTAGCAAGCCAACTTCCATTGCCTATCCTACATTGTGCAAGCTCTTCTCCTCATAGCCAAGAGAACACCATTGCCATATTACCTCTCTATGTCGCAACTTGTAGAAGCTTACATGTCCATCCATTAGCTACAAGCTTCCCTTGCGCAACTTCCATTTACAAGGCCAAAACTCCAAGATCCCTTGCCAAAGCTACCTTACACAACTCCATAACAAAGCCCATCCACATTGCGCAACATATGAGGGAGCAACATCACAAGGCCGCAACTTATCGAGGGCGATACTTCATCAAGGCCGCAAGTTTGAGAGTAGGACGTGACATTGGCAACTACATCCTATCAGATATGATCTGAACTGAGCTGATTGACAGAGACGACTGCCGCTACACAAACTGAGATTCTCTAAACTCTTTATTATTATACTTGTGTAGTAGTAGCAATCTTTGTAGGGGACACTTTACCATTGTGATGTTTTGGGGTCTTGTCTAGTAGGTGCTAGACAAAAGGGACTTGGCTAGTCGGGACAGCCAATAGAAAGCTTATACTAGGATTAATTTTGTTGAACATGGGGTACTGAGAGCCTGGTGAGTGTAGAGACGTGGGTTCTCTAGCTATTAAGGTTGTACCTGTTACATTATTTATCTAGTATCTACTTTGGGGGCTGGACGTAGGTCGTGGTGACGACCGAACCAAGGTAAATCTGATGTGCATCTGTGATTGCTTTTTATTTACTCTGAATCTGCTATAACTGCGTGTGATTGATCGTGGATTGCACGAGAATTTTTAATAGCATATTCGCCCCTCTATGCTTAGATCCAGATCCAACACATACTTGGTGTATATGATGTACCTACTTGTTCCATATGATGTACACACTTGGTTCGTATGATACTTGTTTCACATGATGTACACACTATTTTCACATAATGTACATACTTGGTTTTCATGTTGTTCATATGATGTACACACTTGTTTCATATGAAGTACACACTTGTTTCTCATGTTGTACATACCTGGTTCTCACTTGTTTCACATGATGTACATACTTGTTTCACATGTTGTACATACTTAGTTCGCATGTTGTACATACATGGTTCCCATTATATACACACATGTAATGCAACTATTTGGGTATTACATCCAATGCTGATACACTATCCAATGCTACTATTTGATATGACATCTGTAACGACTGGTTTTTATCTATTATATATATATATGTTGGTTGTTCTCTTCTTTGTATGTTTTTCCCATTTCTGTAGTTGGGCATTTTCACTCAGTTCTTTATAGTCTTCTAGTTCCTTTCCACAGAACGATGAGCTTGGAGTAAGTCATTCATGATGAACTTCATCTTGTCTGCATCTTAGAGCTAGAGTGATCTTAGAAGCCATAGGAACCTTTGCTGAAGCCGCACGCTTCATTTCGAGACTTTTCGTGCATCTTAGTTGGTTCAAGAAGGAGAACCAACCGACTAGATTGCAATCTAGTCGGTCGACAACTCTTCAGGAACCGACTAGTTCATCTTGATTATTTCAGCTGAGTTACTGTTTACTCTTAGTCGGTCTAAGCACATCCATCGACCGACTAGTTGTGAAACTAGTTGGTTAGAACTTGTTCTCAGACCGACTAATTCTGAATTCTTTCTGACAGCCGAGTTACTGTTTACAGTTAGTCGGTTAAAGAACGACTATCGACCGACTAGTTGAGAAACTAGTCGGTTAGAGTTTCTTCTCAGACCAACTAACTCTCATTACTTATTGTCTATCATATTCAACCCTTAGTCGGCCTATGAACATTCACCGACCGACTAATTCCCAAACTAGTCGGTTGACGAACCTTCACAGACCGACTAAATCTGTCTACCCTGTATGGACCCTATTCACTGTTTGCCTTTTAGTCGGTCTCAGTTGGACGACCGACCGACTAGTTCCCAAACTAGTCGGTCGACCACTCTTCACTGACCAACTAGTTGTCTCAGAAACCCTAGGTTAAGTTACAGCCGCCGCTTATTCTTTCTATTTAAACTCTATACGTTTTCACTTCTTCACTCACTCTTCTTAGCCAACTTTCTTTCCCAATCATCCCCCACCTTCCTCTTGCCTTTCCTCTTCCTCCCGTTCTCCATCTCACCCCCCATTGCGCCGGCAACCACCCGGCAAGCCGTCGGCCGACTCCAAAACCCCCCAATTCTCCTTTTGCTCTAGTTTTTCCCTTCATTCTCCCATCTCCAGATCCGTTATATCTCAGCCGTCAGGAGATCTCTTCAGCCGTAGTTTTCCCGGGATCGCTTCTTCTGTTACCGTGCTAGATCAGATTTGGCGACGGCAATCCGAATACGTCGAGATCCTCTCCTACCTGCAGATTCGTAGGCGTCTTTGATCGTCGTTTCTTCCGCTTCATATACGGTTAGTGATCTACCCTTAATCTTTCCATAACCCACACTGTAAATTTAGAAAACCTAATAAAAATGGATTACTAGACGTTGTAGGATTCCAATACAAATCCGGATTAGAACATCAAATTCTGATTTTTCTGTTTTGCCATAACAGTGACCCATCCCCGTAGAATAGCGAATTTTGAGACAACTCTCGTCGATCAACAACCCCGGAACCAGGCAAGTGAAACTTGCCAACCTTGTTTTAGGCCATGCTTAGGCCATTTCCTTGCCTTTAGCGTAAAAGAGACTAGACTGTGAAATGATAGCGGTCTAGGCGCAATTTCAAGTTCTAGCTTGACAATGAAGCTAGAACTGCCTTTTGTCATGTCATTTCATGCATTTGCCTGCCACGTTTAATTTCTTTAACGGTACGCATTTTTATTTGAATATCTGCCATGCATTTGCATTCTTTACATGTCATCTGATTTGCATGTTGCATCGTAGCACACGCTACAAAATACTTGTACAATCCGTGTTTCCGGCTAGGCACCTGCTATGCTGGCATAACCCTACGCCATACTTGTTAAAAACACTTCCTGGATCGTGATCCAGAAGCGAGCATTCCGTGTTCGGGGGTAAGGCCCTGGCTCGATACACGTGGAGGGGTAGGGATAAACGATCACTTGAGCGTAAGAGTTGGCCCGTACAGCCTCTCTAGCCAAAAGACGGAATCTCTGTGCACGACGTGCTTACTATACTTGTACTTGTCCTTGTGAATGTTTCTTGCTAAACTTGACATCCATGCCATGCCATGCTTGTACCTTACTTTACCTTACTTTACTTGTTGCACTCTTACTTAACTGCCATGTCATTGCATCATGCTAGAATTGCTAGGTTGCCTTTACTTTTCTACTAGTTTCCTTGCACAAAGTCTTGTAGACTTTGCTGACATGTGCCCCTTCTCTTTGGGTGTCGCATGTTAGTTACTGAGCCAGAGACCGTAGTTGAGGGCGACGAGTTCGAGGAGTTCGTGCCTGATTCCGTTGCTGACGTTGAGTACGAGGACACCGGTGACCAATCTTAGTTCTCTCCATAGTTTCTTTATTAGTTGTTATAGCTTGTCGGTGAGTAGCATCATCTTGTTAGTTGTTTCCTTGTTGGCCATGCTGGGCCTTTTCTTTTAGACTCTTTTATTAGCCTGGTGGTTTTTCTGGTTGTTGAACTTTATTTGGACATTTGAGATGAATAAATTATTTATTTGCCCCTTTCTATCATTGTTATCTTTGTTCCGATTCGCATTACAGGGACCTTACATGGTTATTCCAGACGCTTTACAGGCTGGAGCCTCACAGCTCCAAGCCTGAGCGGGCCTCGTCTCGCCTCGCCTCCATTTTAGGGAAGCGGGTCGTGACAGGTTTTGTTGGTGGCCCATGTAGGTCCTCCCTTCTGTAACTGCGAACATTTTCAGAACAACGATAAGAGTTATAGAATGTCCGATAAATAATTTCGACACCCGAGTCATAGGGCTAAGAGTCTAATTATTTCGTTTTTCTGTGTCATTAGATGGCTGGAAGACGGAATACTCGAGCTGCTGGTGGTGTGCCCCCTCGTGTCGAGGAGCCGGACCGAGAGCCCACCAACGGGGAGATTATGCGGATGATGCATCAGATGATGCAGGTGCAGCAGGGCATGCTTCAGAATGCCCGGAATGTTCCGCCTGATCGAGCAGCGCAGCCAGTCCAGAATGTCCCTCGCTCCGAGCCAGGAGCGAAGCAGTTTCAGGAGCTGGGCCCCACTTACTTTGATGGGACCGAAGGACCTCTAGCTGCTGATGAGTGGACCAGGAATATGGAGGACAACTTGAAGATGTCAAAGGTCGACCCGGCTGGATGGGTTGACTTGGCGAAGATACAGCTTAGAGATAATGCTCGGAACTGGTGGGATGCTGAGTAGGAGATGCTGGAGGAGCCGATATCTTGGGCTACTTTCAAGTCCAAATTCGATGAGGAGTACTTTCCGAAGGCTGCCAGGAGGGAGATGGCGCAGCGCTTCATCGACCTGAAGCAGGGGAGCATGACGGTGGACCAGTACCACCAGGAGTTCACCAGGCTGAGCCGTTTCGCACCGAAGATGGTGCAGGATGCTTATGAGAGGGCTCAGAGGTTTCTGCAGGGGCTTTCTTTGGATCTTCAGAGATTTGTGTCTTCTTCTGATTCGGAGTCCTATCAGAAGGTTCTGATTGCAGCAAAGAGGCAGGAGTAGATTGTGAACCAGAAGAGAGGATGTGCTACTGGAGCTGGGAAGAGGCCTGTGGAGCAGGCCAGGACAGTGATGAGACCAGGGTTCAGGCCCAATCAGCCGGTACAGTTCAAGAGGCCAGGAGGACATCCTACTCCGAAGACTTGCAATTTCTGTGGCAAGACTGGGCATGCCAAGGATCAATGCTGGAAGATGTTGGGACAGTGCTTGGTTTGTGGTGATTCAGCGCATGTCATGAGGGACTGCCCGAAGTCCAAGCAGCCTTGGAAGGGACCAGTTGCAGCTCAGCCATTGCAGCAGAGAGCACCTGTACCTGCTGGACGTGGAGCGCCTCTCGTTCCACAGAGGCAGGCTTTTCAGCAGGCTGTTCAGCCGAGGAGGCAGGCTTTCCTGATGGCTGCAGTTGAGACTGAGGCTGTGGATGAGGTTATTGCAGGTAACCCTCAGTCTAGTTGTTTCTTTTCTTATTTAGTCTTGTTTGTTGGAATTTGTTTGGCTGGTTGTTATGTTTGCTAGAATAGGATGTGATTGTTAGATTGCTTGTTAGGTGTGATTTTGGTTTGCACATTTCCTGCACGAGTCCTCTTCGACTCTGGTGCATCGATGTGCATTATTTCCCGGAGCTTCGTGGACAAGCATTCCTTGTCGACTTCCCCTCTTCCCAGGAGTTGGGATATCGTTACAGGAAATGGCGTGATCTCGGTGCATCGTGGTTGCAATTCTTGCCCTTTGGTGGTCTGTGGACATGAGCTCTACGCTGATTTCATCGTCCACGACATCATCAACTATGATGCCGTCCTTGGGATGGACTGGCTTGGGAGTTTCTACGCCACGATCGATTGCCGGAGGAAGAAGGTGGTGTTCGAGATTCCAGGCCATCCGGTGTTCGAGTTCAGCCGTGGCAGCAGTTCGCTTGGTCCGGTCAGGTTTCGGGCCAAGCCGGTGGAGATCGTTGCTATGCAGATGGAGCAGTGTAGACCAGCGGCAGTGCGAGAATTCGACGACGTCTTCCCCGAGGAGATGTCTGGACTACCGCCCGATCGAGCTCTTGAGTTTTCGATCGATCTTATTTCGGGAGCGCAGCCTATCTCGAAGGCGCCCTATCGCATGGCACCAGCAGAATTGGAAGAATTGCGGAAGCAGCTGGACGAACTTCTTCAAAAGGGTTACATTCATCCCAGTGTGTCTCCGTGGGGGGCACCGGTCTTGCTGGTGAAGAAGAAGGACGGTTCGCGTCGCATGTGTGTGGACTACCGGGAGTTGAATGCGGTGACCGTCAAGAATCGATATCCGTTGCCTCGTATTGTTGACATCTTTGATCAGCTTGGAGGATCGAGGGTATTCTCTAAGTTGGATCTGAGGAGCGGTTATCATCAGCTGAAGGTGAGGAAGGAATATGTTCCGAAGACAGCATTCAGGACGAAGTATGGACACTACGAGTTCGTGGTTATGCCTTTCGGTGTAACCAACGCACCCGCCGTATTTATGAATCTGATGAATCTGATCTTCTATGACTTTCTAGACAAGTTTCTCGTTATCTTCATTGACGACATTCTAATCTACTCAAAGTCAGAGGAGGAGCATGCATCGCACTTGAGGACAGTGTTGGAGATCTTGAGGAAGCATCGGTTGTATGCTAAGTATTCCAAGTGCGAGTTTTGCCTGGACAGAGTTGCTTTTCTCGGGCATGTGGTGTCAGGAGATGGTATTTCAGTGGACCCCGAGAAGATCAAGGCTATCTGGGAGTGGCCTGTTCCGCAGTCAGCATCTGAGATCAGGAGTTTCCTTGGATTGGCTGGTTATTACCGGTGGTTCATTAAGGACTTCTCCTGTATTGCTGAGCCAATGAACAGGCTGACGCGGAAGGATGTACTATTTGTTTGGTCTGATGGCTGTGAGGAGGCGTTTGGTGTTCTGAAGGAGAGGCTGACGACTGCCCCTGTTCTTGCTGTGCCTGATCGGAGTGGAGGATTTGAGATCTTTTGTGATGCTTCCGGCAAGGGTCTCGGTTGTGTATTGCATCAGCATGGGCACGTGGTAGCGTATGCTTCTCGTCAGCTTAAGACCCATGAGAAGAATTACCCGACGCACGACTTGGAATTGGCAGCAGTCGTGTTTGCGCTGAAGATTTGGAGGCACTTCCTGCTGAGTGAGAAGGTGAAGATCTTCACCGATCACAAAAGCTTGAAGTACATTTTTACTCAGAAGGAGCTCAACATGCGACAGCGTCGGTGGTTGGAGCTCATGGCAGATTATGAGATCGATCTGCAGTTTCACCCTGGCAAGGTGAATGTGGTTCCGGATGCGCTGAGTAGGCTTCTGGCAGTCATGTTGTTGACTTCGCAGTGGAGATTACAGCAAGATTTTTGCGAGTCTGGTATTGAGATTATTCTTCCTGGAGAGGCCTCTTCGTTGATGTGTATGCAGATACAGTCGACGATCGTGGATAGGATCAAGGCTGGACAGGCTGGAGACCCGAAGTTGGTGAAGATACGGGAGCAGGTGGAAGCAGGTCTGCGGACTGAATTCTTGATTCATGAGGATGGCTCGCTGAGGTATGGAGACAGGTTGTGTGTGCCAGCTGGAGACATCAGAGAGGAGTTGTTGGTTGAGGCACACAGTTCGCCGTATTCTGTGCATCCTAGTGGCACCAAGATGTATAAGGATCTTCGTCTGAACTATTGGTGGCATGGTATGAAGAGGAGTGTGGCTCGGAGTGTAGCCAAGTGTCTGGTTTGCCAGCAGGTAAAGGCGGAGCATCAGCGTACGACAGGGTTGCTACAACCGCTTCCGATTCCGGAGTGGAAGTGGCAACACATCACTATGGACTTTGTGACTAGACTGCCTCGGAGTCCGAAGCAGAATGACGCGATTTGGGTGATCGTGGACCGATTAACCAAATCCGCGCACTTTATTCCTTTCCGAGTAGGACAGTCCACTAAGACGCTAGCGAGGAGATATATGGAGGTAAACCCCTTTTACTTTCCATTTCTATTTCCTTTCCCTAGTTTAGATAGTGATGTACCGTGAATCGTGCAGGAGATCGTACGACTTCACGGAGTCCCTGTGAGTATCGTGTCGGACAGAGACACGAGGTTCACGTCTCGGTTCTGGCAGAGTCTGCAGAAGAGTTTGGGTACGAGTCTGAGTTTCAGCACGGCGTACCATCCGCAGACAGATGGCCAGTCCGAGAGGACGATTCAGATCTTGGAGGACATGCTGAGGGCGTGCATGTTGGACTTCAAGGGATCTTGGGAAGAACATCTCCACCATGTTGAGTTTGCCTACAATAACAGCTACCAGGCGAGTATTGGCATGTCACCTTTCGTCGCGCTATATGGGAAGAAATGTCGATTGCCGCTGAGCTGGGATGACATTGGAGACAGGGAGCTGTTAGGACCTGAGATGATCGTGGAGGCAGTGGATGTTGTGAGGAACATACGGGAGAATCTGAGGATTACTCAGGACCATTTCAAGCATTGGGCAGATGCTAAACGGCGTCCTTTGGAGTTTCAGCCAGGTGACCATGTGTTCCTGAAGTTTTCCCCGAATCGAGGAGTGATTCGCTTTGGGAAACGAGGGAAGCTGAGCCCGAGATACATTGGACCGTTTGACATTCTGGAGAGAATTGGCGATGTAGCCTACCGCTTAGCCTTGCCGCCATCTTTGGAAGGAGTTCACGATGTCTTCCATATGTCGCAGCTTCGTCGGTACATCAGCGATCCATCTCATGCTGTGGATTTCTCGGAGATCACCGTTCGCCCCGATCTGACGTATAACCAGCAACCAGTGCAGATTTTGGACAGGCGTCAGAAGTCACTCCGGAACAAGACAGTCGATCTTGTTAGGGTGATGTGGCGACACGGCTCGCCAGGAGAGTCTACTTGGGAGAGAGAGGATGAGATGAGAGAGTGATACCCACTTTTGTTCCCTGACACGTGAGTGTTAGGAAATTCCGAGGGCGGAATTTTTCTTAAGGTGGGTAGGATGTAACGACTGGTTTTTATCTATTATATATATGTGTTGGTTGTTCTCTTCTTTGTATGTTTTTCCCGTTTCTGTAGTTGGGCGTTTTCACTCAGTTCTTTATAGTCTTCTAGTTCCTTTCCACAGAACGATGAGCTTGGAGTAAGTCATTCATGATGAACTTCATCTTGTCCGCATCTTAGAGCTAGAGTGATCTTAGAAGCCATAGGAACCTTTTCCGAAGCCTCACGCTTCATTTCGAGACTTTTCATGCATCTTAGTTGGTTCAAGAAGGAGAACCAACCGACTAGATTGCAATCTAGTCGGTCGGCAACTCTTCAGGAACCGACTAGTTCATCTTGTTTATTTCAGCTGAGTTACTGTTTACTCTTAGTCGGTCTAAGCACATCCATCGACTGACTAGCTGTGAAACTAGTCGGTTAGAACTTGTTCTCAGACCGACTAATTCTGAGTTCTTTCTGACAGACGAGTTACTGTTTACAGTTAGTCGGTCAAAGAACGACTATCGACCGACTAGTTGAGAAACCAGTCGGTAAGAGTTTCTTCTCAGACCGACTAACTCTCAGTACTTATTGTCTATCATATTCAACCCTTAGTCGGTCTATGAACATTCACCGACCGACTAATTCCCAAACTAGTCGGTTGACGAACCTTCACAGACCGACTAAATCTGTCTACCCTGTATGGACCCTATTCACTATTTGCCTTTTAGTCGGTCTCAGTTGGACGACCGACCGACTAGTTTCCAAACTAGTCGGTCGACCACTCTTCACTGACCAACTAGTTGTCTCAGAAACCCTAGGTTAAGTTACAGCCGTCGCTTATTCTTTCTATTTAAACTCTATACGTTTTCACTTCTTCACTCACTCTTCTTAGCCAACTTTCTTCCCCAATCATCCCCCACCTTCCTCTTGCCTTTCCTCTTCCTCCCGTTCTCCCTCTCACCCCCCTTTGCGCCGGCAACCACCCGGCAAGCCGTCGGCCGACTCCAAAACCCCCCAATTCTCCTTTTGCTCCAGTTTTTCCCTTCATTCTCCCATCTCTAGATCCGTTATATCTCAGCCGCCAGGAGATCTCTTCACCGTAGTTTTCCTGGGATCGCTTCTTCCGTTGCCGTGCTAGATCAGATTTGGCGACGGCAATCCGAATACGTCGAGATCCTCTCCTACCTGCAGATTCGTAGGCGTCTTTGATCGTCGTTTCTTCCGCTTCATATACGGTTAGTGATCTACCCTTAATCTTTCCATAACCCACACTGTAAATTTAGAAAACCTAATAAAAATGGATTACTAGACGTTGTAGGATTCCAATACAAATCCGGATTAGACCATCAAATTCTGATTTTTCTGTTTTGCCATAACAGTGACCCATCTCCGTAGAATAGCGAATTTTGAGACAACTCTCGTCGATCAACAACCCCGGAACCAGGCAAGTGAAACTTGCCAACCTTGTTTTAGGCCATGCTTAGGCCATTTCCTTGCCTTTAGCGTAAAAGAGACTAGACCGTGAAATGATAGCGGTCTAGGCGCAATTTCAAGTTCTAGCTTGACAACGAAGCTAGAACTGCCTTTTGTCATGTCATTTCATGCATTTGCCTGCCACGTTTAATTTCTTTAACGTTACGCATTTTTATTTGAATATCTGCCATGCATTTGCATTCTTTACATGTCATCTGATTTGAATGTTGCATCGTAGCACACTCTACAAAATACTTGTACAATCCGTGTTTCCGGCTAGGCACCTGCTATGCGGGCATAATCCTACGCCATACTTGTTAAAAACACTTCCTGGCTCGTGATCCAGAAGCGAGCATTCTGTGTTCGGGGGTAAGGCCCTGGCTCGATACACGTGGAGGGGTAGGGATAAACGATCACTTGAGCGTAAGAGTTGGCCCGTACAGCCTCTCTAGCCAAAAGGCGGAATCTCTGTGCACGACGTGCTTACTATACTTGTACTTGTCCTTGTGAATGTTTCTTGCTAAACTTGACATCCATGCCATGCCATGCTTGTACCTTACTTTATCTTACTTTACTTGTTGCACTCTTACTTAACTGCCATGTCATTGCATCATGCTAGAATTGCTAGGTTACCTTTACTTTTCTACTAGTTTCCTTGCACAAAGTTTTGTAGACTTTGCTGACATGTGCCCCTTCTTTTTGGGTGTCGCATGTTAGTTGTTGAGCCAGTGACCGTAGTTGAGGGCGACGAGTTCGAGGAGTTCGTGCCTGATTCCGTTGCTGACGTTGAGTACGAGGACACCTGTGACCAATCTTAGTTCTCTCCACAGTTTCTTTATTAATTGTTATAGCTTGTCGGTGAGTAGCACCATCTTGTTAGTTGTTTCCTTGTTGGCCATGCTGGGCCTTTTCTTTTAGACTCTTTTGTTAGCCTGGTGGCTTTTCTGGTTGTTGAACTTTATTTGGACATTTGAGATGAATAAATTATTTATTTGCCCCTTTCAATCATTGTTATCTTTGTTCCGATTCGCATTACAGGGACCTTACGTGGTTATTCCAGACGCTTTACAGGCTGGAGCCTCACAGCTCCAAGCCTGAGCGGGCCTTGTCTGGCCTCGCCTCCATTTTAGGGAAGCGGGCCGTGACAACATCCAATGCTGATACACTATCCAATGCTACTATTTGATATGGCATCCAATGCTGAAACGACAATCAATGCTGATACACCATCCAATGATAATATTTGAATGTCATCCAATGCTGATACACTAGCCAATGCTACTATTTGATATGGCATCCAATACTGAAACGACAATAAATGTTGATACATCATCCAATGCTATTATTTGGATGGCATCCAAGGTTGATACACTATCCAATGCTACTATCAAAATGTGGCATCCAATGTTAAGAATCCAATATTACCCAAGTTAGAAGAGCATGATATCTTTGTGTTCTATATCCATCACTTGATATATTTCATTAAAATATGATCATTATAAATGAACTATCTTGGACCAGTTCTTCATCATCTTCTTATGGCGTGACTCTCGATCTTTGCTTCCAAGAATGCGAGCAATAATTAGCTGTGATGGAGGATGAGGAAGTCTTAAAGAAACTGTATAATCGTCTTCATCAAGAGAGCAGGGCTACAAAGCATAGAGGATCGATTCCTGGACATGTAATAATCAATCGTGGAAGATAAGAAGGTAACTCTCGACTTTGGCAAGATTATTTTTCAGAGAACCCTACATATGGGGAAACCTTTTTTTGCAGAAGGTTCCGATGTCGAAAGAATATGTTCCTTTGCATTGTCAATGGAGTTAAAGAGCATGATAATATCTTTGCGCAAAAAATATGGTTTCAGTAAATTAGGATTATCTACTTCACAAAAAGTAACAGCGACGCATCGCATGTTAGCTTATGGAACTGCTACAGATATTAATGATGAATATATTAGGATTGGCGAGTCGACCATAATCAAATGCTTGAAAAGGTTTTGTCGAGCAATCATATAAGTGTTCGACGAAGAATATTTGAGGCATCCTACTCCAGACGACATTGCAAGATTGCTAATAAAATGCGAAGAACAAGGCTTTCCTGGAATGTTAGGTAGTCTTGACTGCATGCACTAGACATGGAAAAATTGTCCAACTGCTTGGGCGTGATATTACCCAGGACGTCACAGAGGACCAACGATTGTTCTTGAGACCGTAGCCTCTTTTGACTTATGGATATGGCATGCTTATTTGGGATTTCCAGGTTCTAATAATGATATTACTGTACTGCAATCGTCAAATTTATTTGACGAAATAGCACAAGGTAAAGTTTCTCCAGCTAATTATATTATCTTTGGAAAAAAATTATGACACTAGTTATTATTTGGCCGATGGAATACATCCCAAATGGTCTACCCTTGTACAATAATATCTCAACCACAGGGTCTAAAGAAGCAGCACTTTGCTGTTATGCAAGAAAGATATCGAAAAGATGTGTAGCGAGTTTTCGGAGTAATTCAGGCACGATTTGCTATCATCAAGGGACCATCACGTGTTTGGGATTAACGGGTGATACACGACATCATGACTGCTTATGTGATACTACATAACATGACTGTAGAAGATGAACGCGATGAGGAACCAGATTTTGTCGCTCACGATGAACTGTCTAGCGCCAAAGTTATAGAGACCAATGCGAACGAACGGTTCCAATTATTCCTCGCTCGACATAAGAAAATTCAAGACAGAGTGGCTCATTTTGAACTTCGAAACAGGCTAGTTGAGCATTTATGGCAGAGGCATAGCAGTGAATAAATGTATTTTCAGTAATGTAACTTATGATTGTTATTGTACGTATGTGTTATGGCAATGAAAAAATGTATATTTCAGTTCGTGTAGTATGTTTTTCTATTGTAATGGAAATTATGCTATAACAAATTGAGAAAATCCATGTTACTATCAAAATTCAAATAAATACCGATTAAATTTTTGAGCCAACCCAACCATTAATTATCCTTATATTTTGAAAAATTAAACATTCAATTATTATTATTATTAGCTTAATTAATTTTAATTTAAGAAATTTATCATTAAAAAAGCATCGTTGAGAGCTTTCAAATAAAGCTAATATTTATTATTTTTTATAGTAAAATTAAAATAATTTAGGGGTTTTAGGCATCAGTCCCCCAAAAATGGGTTATTTTAAAAGAGTCCCCCAAACAATAGCTTTTACCATTTGGTCCCTTAATTTAAATAACTAACTTCAAAAGAGTTCCTTGGTTAAATATAAAGAGAATATTCCATCTAATCTGACGGAAAAAGTGTTATGACCGTTATGCCCTTCAACCTTTCTTCCTCTTCTGCCTACCAGATTCATAATTCTTCCTGTTTGTTCTTGGAATAGCCTTCCACCATCCCCCATACTTGACAACTACCTCTATCACATCAGCCTCCAACTCGTCTCTCCCTTCTAACTCCATGTTATTTGTGTAATCAATATTACATGCATACCACAATAAAGGAGAATAACATGCATGCTTGCTTAGAATAATGTTTAACCAACTTTGAAATCGCTTTTAACTGAATGCATGGATGCTTATAATATTGACTGATTTGAACTCAACAAACAAGAATACTTGCCTTGCTTTTCTTCAGTCTACTTCAGTTAATGAAATGTGTTCAGTTTCGCACCATTTCATTCAACAACTTCACAACACCTGCAACATGAAAATCCTACCAAATTTCATTATTTCACCCCACAACTGTTCATAAAATTGTGTCACCTCGCCACCATTTCACTAAAAATGCTAACTGTCGTGCTTCCTCCACCCTTTAGATTTCTAGGGCTAACATTTTTTGGGTTGCATTACTTAAACACCAAAAAATTAACTCAATCAATGCAACTACATACCTTGAGATGCTGCTGCTGCTATCAATGGCGTGATCTCCTCCTTCTCTATGTTATCTAAGGCTTGCTCAACCCGCTGTCGTCCTTGATCTCCCCTTCAATTTCATTTTCCCCCTTTCTCCTCTCCTCGAGAACTCAACGTTTTTTTCTTGTAAACCCAACCGCTTCGCATTCATTTTCCACCATTTTTATTAGTGAGATCAGGTTAACGGGTTTAAATTCGTTATAACGATTTTTATTTGCTGTTATCGGATGTTAACCCACCCTAACCACACTTTAACACTACCCAAATTAGCCTAAGTTAGCTTTTTAACTCTTACCGTTTTAAATGTACTCTTTTGGAGTTAGTTATTTAAATTAAGGGACCAAATGGTAAAAGCTATTATTTGGAAGACTATTTTAAAATAACCCAATTTTTGAGAGACTGATGCCTAAAAATAACTTTTATTTACCAGGCCATTTTTAATTTACCACCTACCACATTCCTCTAAAGTTTAATTTTAATTTAAAAAATAATTTTATCAGAATTTTTTAGTTTAAATTTAATTTTATTTATAATTTTATTAGTTTAATTATATTTATATTTTATTAGTTTAATTATAATTTATTCTCAGAATTTATTAGTTTAATTATAATTTTAATAACAATCAAAAGAAAGAAAGAGTATGCCCCCAAAAATAGCATGCCCAGCAACAAAAGCATCTCCCTCCAAATATGAAGACTTCCTATAGTAGTCAACAAAAATCCCATCCAAAATCCCGATCGATTGAAAGAGAAATCCCTCCAAATTTGAGTTTTTCCCAATCGATTAGAGATACTCTAAATAGGATACAATATCATTATGATCTTAAAATATTTTCAAAATAATTCCAATCTAAAAGAACTACGATCAATTTTAAAATACAAATTACATTAAAATAACTACAAAATAGATCAAAGGCCTACATCATTCATTTCCCACTTAAGAGAAACCCTGGCTAGGTTACCGATCAAACACCCAACCCCAAACTTTTATCACTTTAATCTATTCAAGAACTGGTGAACTTGGTGACGGCCTTGGTCCCCTCGGAGACAGCGTGCTTGGCTAGTTCACCGGGGAGAACGAGCCTAACTGAGGTCTGGATCTCCCTAGAGGTGACGGTAGGCTTCTTGTTGTACCTTGCAAGCCTCGAAGACTCCTGAGCGAGCTTCTCAAAGATGTCGTTAATGAAGGAGTTCATGATTCCCATGGCCTTGCTCGATATGCCGATGTCGGGGTGCACCTGCTTCAGGACCTTGAAGATGTAGATCTTGTACGTCTCCACGCTCTTCCCCTTCTTCTTCTTCTTTTTCTTGTCGCTCGCCGCCCCCGCGTCCTTCGACGGCAGCTTCTTCTCCGCCTTGGGCTTCTTGCCGGCGGGGCCCTTCTCCGCCTTCGACGACTTCTCCTTGGGCTCCTCTTCGGGCTTCTCGGTGGCCGGCGCCGGCTTCTTCTCTGCGGGCTTCTTCTCGGCCTTTGGCGCCATTTGAGATCGCAGATCGAGAGATTGCAGGGAAATTTGGGGAATTTGAGATTTGGATTCGAGGAGTCAAACAGACTAGATTAATATATATATATTAAAGTGGAAAATGGTGATTGGATAGAGGGTTAGTGTTCGGATCGATGAGCTGGCGTTGCAACAAACGGTTGGATTACAAAGGAGTTTAACAGTGGATATTTGAGGCGATATGGATCGCTGATGTGGAGAGCGGGAGATTCGCGTGCAATCTGTATTTATTACGTGTACTCGTTCGCATACAGTTCATCTTCATCCGTGAAATGTTTGTTTTTTAAAAAATTATTTTTTCGGTCAAAATTTAAAAGAACAATAATTTAGCGTAAAAATATTTAACGGTACGGACGTCTTTGGTGCAGAACAACAAATTCGGCGCAGATGCCTTCGACGCGGAATAACAAATTCGGCGCAGACGCCTTCGACGCGGAATAACAAATTCGGCGCAGACGCCTTCGACGCGGAATAACAAATTCGGCGCAGACGTCTTAGACGCGGAACAACAAATTCGATGCTGACGCCTTCGACACCGGCGCTTGTCACATTCTACCACTTAAGCAGTTCCACACTCAACCAAATCTCAAAGCTTTGGTTTTCCCCCCCCAATGGTTATACCCCCAAAATTAAATTTCCCCCCAAAGAGACATGGTTTAATTAGATAATGGTTTCCCCAAAGGCCCATGTGTCATATATAGATTGACTAGTCATAAACCGTGCCCGCGGGCACGGTTCATTTAAAATTATCACCTGCGAAATCTTTGATCCCAAACATTATTTACACAGTCAAATTTGTGCGGAATAACAAATTCGGCGTATAACAATAAATTTGGTGAGGGCGCCCTTGAGTCGGAACAACAAATTAGCGTAAACAAATTTAGCGGGCGCCTTCGCGGAGGGTGGAAGTGCATTAGTGTGTGTGTATGATGTGTGGGTAAAAAGTGAAATGAGAGGGTTTTTTTAGCAAAAAGGGGAAATATGTGGTATTCTGCATGTAACGACTGGTTTTTCATGTATGGATTTTATTATAAATATTTATATATTTGGTTGCTTTCCCTGGTTGAGATTTCCATTTCCGTCTCCGTAGTTTCATTTTCGTTCGTTTCGTCGTGATTCTCTAGATTCTTCCGTCGGTCGGCGTGTTTGAAGTGAGTCATTCGTGACGGGCTTCATAACGTCGATATCTTAGAGTTAGAACGAGCCTAGGAGACTTAGGAAACCATCCCGGAGCTTCGCGCTCCATTTCGGAACTTTTGGTGCACGTTAGCCGGTATAAGAAGGGGCACCGACCGACTAGATGACGATCCAGTCGGTCGGAAAACCTTCTTGAACCGACTAGCGGGCTTGAAAAGTTATTCAGGAGTTACTGTTTGTCGTTAGTCGGTCTAAGAATGTGGGTTGACCGACTAGGTTGCAAACTAGTCGGTCAGCAATGCTTCTTTAACCGACTAACTCGTCTACTAATTTTAGGTATCAGTACTGTTCATTCTTAGTCGGTCTAAGTTCATCTTTCGACCGACTAGTTGTTAAACTAGTCGGTTAAGTGTTGTACTCAGACCGACTAATTCTTAGTTCCTCTGTACAGTCGAGTTACTGTTTACTCTTAGTCGGTCTAAGAACGTTCATCGACCGACTAGATGTCAAACTAGTCGGTCAGTAGTTGTTATTTAACCGACTAACTCTTAGTTCAGGTTTTCGACTGGAGCTACTGTTTACACTTAGTCGGTCTGCGTTGGTCAACCGACCGACTAGTTCGCAAACTAGTCGGTCAGCAGTTGTTCTTTGACCGACTAAGCAGTGCAGGAAACCCTAGTTTTGCCCTAGCCGCCACCAAACTCTATAAATACCCCTCCAAACGTTTTCTTCTCCTCCCTCATGACCTAAAACCCTAATTTCTCCCACATTGAGCCCACATCTTCCTCAAACCATTAATCCTTCATCCCAAGCTCATCCTTCATCATCCAAACCCTCCCTTGTCACAACACACCTTCCATCTTCCCCAAACCTTCATCAAACCCCCAAAATCCACATCAAACCCCATTTCTCCGGATTTTTCCCTCATTTCCAGATCTGAGCCGGATCGTTCTTCCGTCGCCGTGGTTGCTCGGCATCGTTCCTTCGCTTCTTCACGTGATCCATTCTGTAGTTAGCTTGTGTGACGATCTTCATTACTCGTCAATCTCGATATCAGGCAAGTGAAACTTGCATCTCTTGATTTGGGCCATGTCTTAGGCCATTGCCTTGCTTTAGCGTAAAAGAGACTAGACGGTGAAAGGATAGCCGTCTAGACGCCTTTGACCTAGCTTGACAACGAAGCTTAGTCCGTCACCCTCATCATGCTTGTATGTCACGTTTACTTTAAATTAACGGTACGCGTATTAACTGTTCATGTCATCCATGCATCCTTAACTGCTATTGCATTTTAACTGCCATGTTTAATTTAAATTAACGGTACGCGAATATGTTCATGTCATTGCATTTTGCATGTCACGTTTAAATACAATTAACGGTACGCGAATATCTGCTCATGTCATTGCATGCTTGAATACTCATCGTGATTGCGTAGCTTCGCTACATACTCGTACTATTTGTTCCGGCTAGGCACCCACCTTGCGTGGGCACAATCCTATGCCAAATACACTTTCTGGCTCGTGTTCCAGAAGACGAGCTCAACACAGCTTGCGGGCAATAGGGCACTCGCTGAGTGATCCCTTGTACTTGATACCTGAACACAGCCTGCGGGCAATAGGGCACTCGTTGAGTGATCCCTTGTACTTGTACTTGTTACTTGACATTACATGTCACAACAACCACTTGCTACTTGTACTCTACTTTACTTTACTTGTTACCACCTTACTTTACTTGCCATGCACCATACTTTAACTGTTAGGTTGCTAGTTTACCCTTCTTTCCGTTTCCTTGCACAAGTCTTTCGACTTGCTGACATGTGCCCCTTTTCTCTTTTGGGTGACACATGTTAGAGCCCGAGCCTGAGTTACTTGCTGAGGACGTGGTGTTCGCTGACGCTGAGTCAGAACCCGCGTTGATCGAGGACTTTGTCGACACTGGGGATCAGTCTTAGTGTCTTCGTTTAGCTTCTTCTGTTAGACTGCTTAGTTGTCGGTGCGTGGCACCTAGTTTGATACTCTGTTATGTTTGTGTTTTGTTTGGCCTTGTTCTGGGCCTTAGACTATTTCCTGTTAGCCTGGTGGCTTTTCTGTGATGTTGAATATTTTGTGGACAAACTTTGGGATTGATATTTCATATCCGTCTCATTATATTATTATTGTTGTTGTTGTTCTTTTTGCGATTACATGGACCTGCTTATACTAAATTGACGCTTATCAGGCGTGCAGCTTCACGGCTCCACGCTTGAGCGGACCTTCTCACGTCTCGCCTCCATTTTAGGGAAGCGGGGCGTGACAGGTTTTAGTGGTGGCCCATGCAGGTCTCTCTGTAACTGCAATTATCAGGGATAACAATAATAATATAAGATTGTCCAACAAATAAATTCGATATCCGAGTCATAAGCTATGAGTCTAATCTGCTTCGTTTTCTGTGTCACTAGATGGCAGGAAGGCAATTCACCCGTGGTGGAGGTAGTGGTGCGCCCCCTCATGATGAGGAGCCTGAGCGGGAACCCACCAATGGAGAGATGATGCTGATGATGATCCAGATGATGCAAGTGCAGCAGGGCGTGCTCCTGCAAGTCCAGAATGCTCCGCTTGCTCGAGCTGCCCGGGCACTTCCAGATGCCCCTTGCTCCGAGCCGGGAGCGAAGCAATTTCGGGAGCTGGGTCCCGCATATTTTGATGGGTCTGAGGGTCCTCTGGCTGCCGATGAGTGGATTCGGAACATTGAGGATAACCTGGCGATGGCGAAGATTAACCCGGCTGGATGGGTTGATTTGGCTAAGAGGCAGCTGAAGGACAATGCCAGAAACTGGTGGGATGCTGAAGAGAAGATGCTGGTGGAGCCGATAGTTTGGGCTACCTTCAAGTCCAGATTTGATGGAGAGTTCTTTCCGAAGGCTGCTAGGCAGGTGATGCTGCAGCGCTTCATAGATCTGAAGCAGGGGAGCTTGTCGGTGGATCAGTACCACCAAGAGTTCACGAGGCTCAGTCGGTTTGCACCTAAGATGGTGCAAGATGCCGATGAGAAAGCTCAGCGATTTCTTCAGGGACTTGCCTTGGAGCTTCAGAGCTTTGTGACCTCTTCTGACCTGGAGACGTATCAGATGGTTCTGATTGCTACGAGGCGGCAAGAGTTGAATTTGAACCAGAGTAAGGGACATGTTTCCGGAGCTGGGAAGAGGCCTATGGAGCAGGCCAGGGCGGAGGTTAGGCCTGGTTTCAAGCCTAATCATCCGGTGCAGTTCAAGAGGCCAGGAGGTCCTATTCTGAAGGCTTGCCATTTCTGTGGCAAGACTGGACACCTCAGGGATCAGTGTAGGAGGTTCCTGGGACAGTGTATTGTCTGCGGAGATCCCGCCCATTCCATCAGAGAGTGCCCGAGGTCGAAGCAGCCTTGGCGGGCTCCTATTGCAGCACAGCCGTTGTAGCAGCGAGCTCCTGTGCCCGTTGGACGTGGAGCGCCTCTTGTTCCACAGAGACAGGCCTTTCGGCAGGCTGTTCCGCCGAGAGGGCAGGCCTTTCTGATGACTGAGGAGGAGAGCATGGCTGTGGATGAGGTTATTACAGGTAACGCTCATTCTAGCTATTTTTCTTCCTTAGTTTGATTGTTGATTATGTTGGTTGCTTGCTCATGCTTGTTGCTAGAATAGGATTTGATTGTTAGATTGTTTGCTAGGTGTGGTTTTGGTTTGCACATTTCCTGCACGAGTCCTCTTTGACTCAGGTGCGTCGATGTGCATTTTGGCCCGGAGCTTCGTGGAGAAGCATTCCTTGTCGACGTCCTCTCTTCCTAAGAGTTGGAATATCGTCACAGGGAACGGTGTGGTCTCGGTGCATCGTGGGTGCAATTCTTGTCCGTTGGTGGTTTGTGGACATGAGCTTTATGCTGATTTCATTGTCCACGACATCATCAACTACGATGCGGTCCTTGGGATGGATTGGCTTGCGAGCTTCTATGCTACGATTGACTGTCGGAGGAAGAAGGCGGTGTTCGAGATTCCCGGACATCCGGTATTTGAGTTTAGTCGAGGTAGCAGTTCGCTGGGTCCGGTCAGATTTCGGGCCAGACCGGTGGATGTTGTGGCTATGCAGATGGAGTTGGAGTGGCCAGCTGTGGTGCGAGATTTTGGTGACGTCTTCCCCGAGGAGATGTCTGGATTACCGCCTGATCGAGCTTTGGAGTTTTCTATTGATCTTATCCCCGGTGCGTAGCCCATTTCGAAGGCACCATATCGTATGGCGCCAGCAGAGTTGGAGGAGTTGCGTAGGCAGTTGGATGAGCTTATGCAGAAGGGTTACATCAACCATAGTGTGTCTCCGTGGGGAGCACCGGTGCTGTTGGTGAAGAAGAAGGATGGTTCGCGTCACATGTGCGTGGACTATCGGGAGCTGAATGCGGTGACTATTAAGAATAAATACCCGTTGCCTCGCATCAATGATATCTTTGATCAGCTGGGAGGTTTGAGGGTGTTTTCTAAATTGGATTTGAGGAGTGGTTACCATCAGTTGAAGGTGAAGAAGGATGATGTACCGAAGACAGCTTTCAGGACGAAGTATGGACACTATGAGTTTGTGGTTATGCCTTTCGGCGTAACTAACGCACCCGCAGTTTTCATAAATCTGATGAACCTGATTTTCTACGACTTTTTAGATAAGTTTGTCGTTATCTTTATTGACGACATTCTGATCTATTCGAAGTCGGAGGAAGAGCATGCCTCGCACTTAAGGACGGTATTGGAGATTTTGAGGAAGCATCGATTGTATGCTAAGTTTTTGAAGTGCGAGTTTTGGCTGGACAGAATTGCTTTTCTCGGGCATGTGGTGACTGGAGATGGTATTTCAGCGGATCCTGAGAAGATCAGGGCCATCAGAGAGTGGCCTGTTCCGTCGTCTACGTCTGAGATTCGGAGTTTCCTTGGGCTTGCTGGTTACTATCGGCGTTTCATTAAGGACTTTTCTCGTATTGCGGAGCCGATGACCAGGTTGACGCGGAAGGATGTTGCTTTTGTTTGGTCGGGTGACTGTGAGGATGCTTTTGGTGTTCTGAGGGAGAAGATGACGACTGCCCCTGTTCTTGTTGTGCCTGATCGCAGCGGTGGATTTGAGATCTTTTGTGATGCTTCTGGCAAGGGTCTCGGTTATGTGTTGCATCAGCACGGGCATGTTGTGGCTTATGCCTCTCGTCAGCTCAAGGTTCATGAGAAGAATTACCCAACGCATGATTTGGAGTTGGCTGCCGTTGTGTTTGCTCTTAAGGTTTGGAGGCACTTCTTGGTGAGTGAGAAAGTGAAAATCTTCACTGATCACAAAAGCTTGAAGTATATTTTCACTCAGAAGGAACTCAACATGCGACAACGTCGATGGTTGGAGCTTATGGCAGATTACGAGATTGATTTGCAGTTTCACCATGGCAAGGTGAATGTGGTGCCAGATGCTTTGAGTAGGCTTCCCGCGGTGATGGTTTTGACCTCGCAGTGGAAATTGCAGCAGGATTTTTGCGAGTCTGGTGTGGAGATTGTTCTTCCTGGGGAGGCCTCTGTTGGATCTGGATCTAAGCCTAGAGGGGGGGGGGGGTGAATAGGCTTATAAAAATTCTCGTGCAACCCACGAGAAATCACACGCAGTTACAGTCACAGTCAATGTAAACAACAATCAACCACAGATACACAACAGATTTTACCCTGGTTCGGTCGCACCCACGACCTACGTCCAGCCCCAAAAGCAATACTAGATTATTAAAGTTTACTGGTACAACCTGTAGCTAGAGCACCAACCCTACACTCACCTGGCCCTCAGTACCCGCACTCACCAAAGTGCCCAAACAATAACAATACTAGTAAAGCCCTCTCTCTTGGCTAGTCCCAACTAGCCAAGTCCCCAAACAAATAAAAATCGTTTCACAGAGATCACAAAACCAAATCACAAATAAAATAAGGTTCAGAGTTTAGAATTGCTCAATCGTGACGGTGTTGATGTCTCTGTCAATCAGCGCGAGGTCAGATAAATCTGACAAGTGGTAGTCCCCTCTGAAGTCTCAGCAATCCTTGGAGTAAGTTCTGGAGGTTTCGACACTCTGAAATTGATGAAGTCTGAGGCGCCAAACAAAAAAAAACTTTGCAGAACTTTCGGCCTCCTGCTCTCCCAAGAAAAATGTGCTCGAAGTGCTCCTGGGAAAAAGAGGTCACGGCTCCACCTCTATCTCGGGCAAAAGACCAGATTGCGGCTCAAATATTTGATGTTCAAAGTAGAATCAAAGTCTGTGCTCTTGGAAGATTAGCACAAAAAGGAGAAATGGCCTCTGCTTGGTTTTCGAAACAAAGACCTTACAGACTGGGAGATTCTTCCAACATTTAACCAATTGATACGAACTGTTTTTGATGAACTCAAAGATTCTTTTGGCCTGGCTCCTTTGAAGCTTGCGGATGACAACAAAAACCCTCACACCCAAAAATCACACAGCTCTTGGTCCCTCATCTTAAAACTTTTTGATGATTAATGATTAAAAGGAGAGGTGCTGCTCAAAAAAAATCTGAAGGAGAGGTGCGGCTGTGACTTGCGAAAGTTGGGGTTGAAGATGCAAGCAAAAAAAAAACAAATCTTTTTTTTGGCTGCTAGGTTTTTGACTTGCCCCTCAAAAAAAAGCTACCTTGTGCTTTTCAGGATTTGCTCAAAAGAAGGAAGGAATTAAATTCAGCCTTGGGTTCTTCGCATGCACACACCAAAAAAACACAAACGGCAGAGAGATTTCTTGAGATTTGTTATGGGGTTTTTTTTTCAAAAGGGGAGTTTTTTTTGTGCAGCCGCTCTTGTTCCAAAAAGAATGCGCACACCTATTTTTTTCAGTACTAGGGTTTTTCCTTTTAAACAAAAATAAAGGGTGTGGCTCTGTGGGGAATTATAATGGCATGTGCTCTCTCAGATTTGCAACAAAAAGAACGGCCTGGGTTTTTTTAATTAACTAGCGTGACTTGTTTCCCATTTGATATTCGATATGCCCGACTCTAGTAGATATGAACCAAATCAAGTAGAGTATCACCTTCTCCCAATCATATTGGTCACGTCTCACACTTAGTCTCTTTAAGCTGTCTTTCCTGAAACACTTAACACACACGTTAAAAACGCTCACACACGTTTGTTATCATCAAACACAAAGTTCATAGACCGTTGTTACCAACAATCTCCCCCTTTTGATGATGACAAACCAAGTATAAGATTTGCACAATAAAGTTTCAAATAGTGTGTGTGTGTGAGTGTGACGATAGAGGGTGACATGCAGTAAGATGAAATGATGTGCGAACAATAATGTGTAAAGTTGAGCAATAGGCATGCTCCCCTACTTTTGTGCTTCCCCAATATTCATTAATGCTCCCCCTTAATCAAACAATCATATATTTGTGAACACCAAGTAAATCTTCCCAAATTTTTCTCCCCCTTTGTTATCATCAAAAGGCATACCACGAATTCAAAATCATATATTATGAAAAAAAAGAGTATTATTAACCATTACCAACAATTGCATGCATACACTCATAGAATAATCAAGTCAAAATCCAATGAAATTAAACAACTACGACTTCCACACCAACGAGTACGTGCGATGATTAAAATTGAAGCACATATGGAGAATCAGTTAAGAAAGTCAACCAGAACCAATCCACATTTTCCACATAACAGTTTATCACCTAGGATTGATTTTTCCCATCTCATTAAAAAATGAGTTCAAGGTACCACACCCCAAAACATAGCCAATATGGACTCTTAGATGTGGGGGTGGTATTGCTTGACGAATAAGAACACCAACGCTAAAGTTTACCCATAAAGCTTATGTTGGATACTCGTGGGTAATACCGTTGCCAAAGATTGTATCCATTTTTCATACAGAGCATGTATTTTTCCGTTCAATTTTTATACTTGTAGTAACATTTGTAATGCTCACTTTTTATCCATGGCAAGGTATATCATATCACGTAGATTTTCAGTTAAGTTTTCCTCCTACATTCACATTTCCAATTTCATAAACGATATCTCCAAATGTGCAACAATAATAATTCATGTGGAAGTGAAGTAGGTGGTGTAGAAATCAAGTTATTTTCAGTCATTGGACATGCCATGAATATTTAGAGAGATGGACATGCGCATGTAGCAAAAGAAATAATACAACAATTTCTACATAGATATGAAAAACATTCATGAATACTTCTTTTGAATGAATCAAAGAGAAAGATACACAATGAAGCACCTTTTTTTTCGGTTTTGTTTTTTTTTCATTTTTTTTGTTTTTGTTTTTGAATGCATGAGAGACTAAAGCAAACATGAGATGCAATCATACAAAATAAAAAAAATCATGCACACATAACAATGCAACTACTAGCACACAAACAGAAAAAAAGTTCAAGCATACAAAAAACATGGAGTCTCGTACTAAGTTTTATTAATAATACCAAGCTCAAGACGAAGACGACAAAAGCGAGCCTCAACCAAAGGTTTGGTGAATATGTCTGCAAGTTGAGATTCCGTAGGAACAAACTCCACAGACACATCCTCTTTAGTGAGGTGATCTCTAAGAAAATGGTGTCTTACGTCAATATGTTTAGTACGAGAGTGGTGAACGGGATTATTAGAAAGATCTATGGCACTCTTGCTATCACATCGAAGAGGAACTCTTTTAAGAGCTAGTCCGTAGTCAGATAATGTTTGCATCATCCACAGTACTTGAGCACAACAACTGCCGAGTGCAATATACTCTGCTTCAGTAGTGGATAATGCAACACTATTTTGCTTACGGCTAGACCATGAAACTAAAGAGTGTCCTAGCATAAAACAAGTGCCACTAGTGCTCTTTCTATCAGTTAAACTACCCGCATAATCAGCATCAGAATAACCCACCAAATCAAAGTTACCACTAGAAGGATACCAAAGGCCTAAAGTATGTGCACTGATTAGGTACCTAAAGATCCTTTTAATGGCTTTCAAATGAGATTCTTTTGGGTTTGATTGAAAGCGTGCACACAGACATACCGCAAACATTATATCAGGCCTAGATGCAGTCAAGTACAATAAAGAACCAATCATACATCGATATAGCTTTTGGTCCACTGCAACTCCTTGTTCATCCCTGTCCATTTTCGTGTTGGGGCACATCGGCGTTCCAATTCCTTTAGACTTCTCCATCCCAAACTTTTTCAGAAGTTCCTTGATGTATTTGGTTTGAGATAGAAAGATGCCTTCCTTTCCTTGCTTTACTTGGAACCCCAGAAAATATTTCAGCTCTCCCACAAGGCTCATCTCAAACTGATCCTGCATGACTTTCTCAAACTTTTGACATAGAAGATCGTTAGTAGCACCATAAATAATGTCATCAACATAAATTTGCACAATGAGAAAGTCTTCAGATTCATGCATCAAGAATAGCGTATTGTCAGCACTCCCCTTTTTAAAATTATTTTCCAACAAATATGTGCTTAGACGGTCATACCAAGCTCGTGGAGCTTGCTTAAGACCATACAAAGCTTTTTCCAATTTATAAACATGGTTTGGAAAATTATGGCTTTCAAAACCTGGGGGTTGCTCAACAAATACCTCTTCTTTTAGGTAGCCATTAAGAAAAGCGCTTTTTACATCCATTTGTTTCAGTTTGAGCCCTTTATAACTTGCAAAAGCTAGCAAGATTCTAATGGACTCAAGCCTAGCAACTGGTGCAAAAGTCTCATCCACATCAATCCCTTCAATTTGATTATACCCTTTAGCTACCAACCTAGCCTTGTTTCTAATAACATTACCAGATTCATCATGCTTGTTCTTAAACACCCATTTAGTACCAACTACAGGATAATCAGTGGGTCTAGGTACTAGTTTCCAGACATTATTCCTGACAAATTGATTTAATTCCTCTTGCATGGCCAAAACCCAACTTTCCTCTTCTAAGGCAATATCTATAGTCTTAGGCTCTATTACAGAAATAAAGTCACCATAAATACATAGAGCGCAAAGATCTCTAAAAGAGGAACGTGTGCGAATACCTGCCGTAGGCTCACCTAGGATTAAGTCTGGTGGGTGGTCTGGAGTGAATCTCAACTCTCCTCTGGTAACTGCTTCATCTTGTATTTCTGTCGAATCAGTTTCAGCTTCTTTCTGTATTTCAGGTTGCTCCTCATTAACTTTTGGAATGCCTTGTTGTTCTACATTTTCCTCTTCAATGTTCTGCCTGCAATCCAAAGAATTTATATCAGATTCATCAAACTTTACATTTATAGATTCAACAATTGCAAGTGTGCGTTTATTATAAATCCTGTATGCTCTGCTCCTTGCTGAATATCCTACGAACACTCCCTCATCTGATTTTGATTCAAAGGTGCCAAGCTGATCTGCAGTATTTAATATAAAGCACCTGCATCCAAAAACTCTAAAGTAAGAAACTTTCGGGGTGTTGCCATGCCATAGTTCATAAGATGTTTTATTTAGTATAGGTCTAAGCATAACTCTGTTGCATACATGGCATGCCGTATTAATGGCCTCAGCCCAAAAAGACATAGGCAAGCTATATTCATTTAACATACTCCTAGCCATCTCTTTTAATGTGCGATTCTTTCTCTCGACCACCCCATTTTGTTGAGGTGTTCTAGGAGAAGAGAATTCATGTAAAATTCCTTTTTCAAAACAAAATTTTTCAAAAATAGCATTTTCAAACTCACCTCCATGATCGCTTCTAATTTTTACAATGGAAGAATTTTTCTCATTAGAAACTTGTATGCAAAAGTTTTGAAAATGGTCAAATGAGTCTGATTTTTTGGCTAGGAAGTATACCCATGTATATCTAGAGAAGTCATCCACCAATACTAAACAATACTTTTTACCTCCTAGGCTAGCAATGTCTGTTGGACCAAATAAATCCATGTGCACTAATTCCAATATACGTGTGGTGGTAATTTCATTGATGCTAGAGAAAGTAGATCTAGTTTGCTTACCTTTTGTGCATGCCACGCACAACTTACCATTCTCATATGTCTGATGCGGTAGCCCTCTTACCAAATTTTTGCTTTCGAGCTTCTTTATCAATCCCATGCTTGCATGTGCTTATCGTCTATGCCATAGTGTGGCCTCTTCTTCACCTACAAGCAAGCATTTAGAAACAGTTAGTTCTTCAATCATAAGAGTATACACATTATTCTTTCTATTTGCAGTAATAATAATGTCACCTGTGGATCTATCAATGATTCTACATAGTTTTTCATCAAATTCAACTTTCATACCTTTGTCACACAGCTGACTGATAGAAATGAGGTTATGTTTCAACTTTTCAACCAATAGGACATCTGTAAGCCGAAAGGTGTCGTTACCTACAACACCTTTACCAATTACCTTGCATTTTCCATTGCCCCCCTAAAGTAACACTTCCTCCTTCATGCTTTGTAAGCCTAAGGAACTTTTCTCTTTCACCTGTCATGTGTCTTGAGCAGCCAGAGTCTAAGTACCACTCACACTTTTGTTCCTTAGCCGTGCCATGTACCTACACATAAGAAGAGCATGATATGTGTGACCTAGGAACCCAAATAGGTCCACTAGTGTTAGTCACTTTATTTTTTGGAACCCAAATTTGCTTAAATTTGATGTTGGTATTCCTATACTTGCAATTATAATAAGCATGACCAACACCACCACATGTATAACATTTAGCAAACATGCTTCTTCCTACGCCAGTTTCTTTTTGATTCTTTCTATAAATTTTAGGCCTCTCATCAATTTTATTTCCATATCCCAAGCCACGCCTGTTATTTCCTTGTATCTGATTACCTAGAATAATGTCTAGTGAATGCTTTCCAACACCAAATTTTTTAATAGACAATTCAAGATCAGATATTTTAGACTTTAAAAACATATTCTCATTAACAAGCATGGTACATTTACTAATGAAAGCCTTTTTGTTCTCTTCCTCACTCTTTTTCAGATTAGCCATCTTCTTCTCTAGCTCTTTATTTTCATTTATTAGCATGCAAATTTTCTCATTTAATAATTCATTTTCAACTTCTAGCTTAACCATATTTAGTTTAAACATGCTAATGTCTTTAAGCAAAGTAGAGCAATTCAGACACTCAGTTTCAGTAGGCATACAAGATTTTCCCTTTTCCAAAGAACTGATAGTAGAATTACATGCAACAAGTTTTTCTTTAATTTCATCAACTTCTAATGACATATTATAATTGTCTTGTTGCAATTCAAAATTGGCATTTTTAAACTTCTCTACATGGGATTCTAATAACTCAACAGTTGATTCCAACCTTTCAATTTCATTTTGCATTTCTTTAAAAGTAGTAACAAGTTGAGTTTTAGTTAAAGATTTTACCTGATCTAGTTCTCCCATCAGACAAAGAGAGGAATGTGCAACTTCCTCTTGAGATTCATCCTCGCTGTCCATATCCCATGTGAGCACCAAAGATTTTCCCTTTTGTTCCGCAGCGTTATTCTTTCCTTGAGGGCATTGCTTCATAAAATGTCCCTGCTTTTTGCATTTAAAACATGTAACCGGATCAGTAGTATTCTGCTCAAAAGATTTATTATTAGAATTGAATTTAGAGCGATTAAACCTTTTTAGCATCTCTGATCTCCCGTTGCCAGTTCTGATATATTTCTTGAAGCTTCTCACCAAAAAGGCCTCCTCTTCATCTCCATCTTCATCCTCTTTAGCCTGAAGGGCTATGGCCTTTGAAGTCTTCATTTCATCTTTCTCTCTCAGTTCAATGCTTTGCAGCTCCAGCTCGTGGGACATCAGGTTCCCTATCAGATCCTCCACTTTCATCTGTGATAAATCCCTTGCTTCCTGTATAGCTGTGATTTTAGGACGGAAGGTACTAGGCAATGCTCTTAAGATTTTTCTGATCTGCTCCAGACTCGAGTATGGCTTTCCAAGAGAGGTAGATTTGTAAACGATGTCTGTGAACCTCGCAAACACCTCTTTAATTGACTCTGATGGAAGCATGCGGAAGCTTTCATATTCAGTGCTGAGTAGCGCAAGTCTGGACTCCTTAACCTGCGATGTACCTTCATGAGTCACCTCCAGAGTATGCCAAATTTCCTGCGCAGTTTGACATTGAGATATACGGTTAAACTCAGCTTTATCTAAAGCACAGATCAATGCATTCATAGCTTTGTTATTCAATGAAAAACGCTTCTTATCAAAGTCATCCCACTTATCTTCAGGTTTTATCATTTCATTATTAGCAACATTAATAGTGGGAGGTTTATAGCCTTTTTCTACAATGTTCCATACATCATAATCAACAGCAGCTAAATAAATCCTCATCCTAGTTTTCAAATAGGCAAAGTCAACACCATTAAACTTGGGGGGACGGGAAATAGACTGACCCTCAGCAAAAGCAGAATCAGACATATTCATAGACATGATCAACTAGGCTAGATCCGCTAAACTGGCTCTGATACCACTTGTTGGATCTGGATCTAAGCCTAGAGGGGGGGGTTGAATAGGCTTATAAAAATTCTCGTGCAACCCACGAGAAATCACACGCAGTTACAGTCACAGTCAATGTAAACAACAATCAACCACAGATACACAACAGATTTTACCCTGGTTCGGTCGCACCCACGACCTACGTCCAGCCCCAAAAGCAATACTAGATTATTAAAGTTTACTGGTACAACCTGTAGCTAGAGCACCAACCCTACACTCACCTGGCCCTCAGTACCCGCACTCACCAAAGTGCCCAAACAATAACAATACTAGTAAAGCCCTCTCTCTTGGCTAGTCCCAACTAGCCAAGTCCCCAAACAAATAAAAATCGTTTCACAGAGATCACAAAACCAAATCACAAATAAAATAAGGTTCAGAGTTTAGAATTGCTCAATCGTGACGGTGTTGATGTCTCTGTCAATCAGCGCGAGGTCAGATAAATCTGACAAGTGGTAGTCCCCTCTGAAGTCTCAGCAATCCTTGGAGTAAGTTCTGAAGGTTTCGACACTCTGAAATTGATGAAGTCTGAGGCGCCAAACAAAAAAAAACTTTGCAGAACTTTCGGCCTCCTGCTCTCCCAAGAAAAATGTGCTCGAAGTGCTCCTGGGAAAAAGAGGTCACGGCTCCACCTCTATCTTGGGCAAAAGACCAGATTGCGGCTCAAATATTTGATGTTCAAGGTAGAATCAAAGTCTGTGCTCTTGGAAGATTAGCACAAAAAGGAGAAATGGCCTCTGCTTGGTTTTCGAAACAAAGACCTTACAGACTGGGAGATTCTTCCAACATTTAACCAATTGATACGAACTGTTTTTGATGAACTCAAAGATTCTTTTGGCCTGGCTCCTTTGAAGCTTGCGGATGACAACAAAAACCCTCACACCCAAAAATCACACAGCTCTTGGTCCCTCATCTTAAAACTTTTTGATGATTAATGATTAAAAGGAGAGGTGCTGCTCAAAAAAAATCTGAAGGAGAGGTGCGGCTGTGACTTGCGAAAGTTGGGGTTGAAGATGCAAGCAAAAAAAAACAAATCTTTTTTTTGGCTGCTAGGTTTTTGACTTGCCCCTAAAAAAAAGCTACCTTGTGCTTTTCAGGATTTGCTCAAAAGAAGGAAGGAATTAAATTCAGCCTTGGGTTCTTCGCATGCACACACCAAAAAAAACACAAACGGCAGAGAGATTTCTTGAGATTTGTTATGGGGTTTTTTTTCAAAAGGGGAGTTTTTTTTGTGCAGCCGCTCTTGTTCCAAAAAGAATGCGCACACCTATTTTTTTCAGTACTAGGGTTTTTCCTTTTAAACAAAAATAAAGGGTGTGGCTCTGTGGGGAATTATAATGGCATGTGCTCTCTCAGATTTGCAACAAAAAGAACGGCCTGGGTTTTTTTAATTAACTAGCGTGATTTGTTTCCCATTTGATATTCGATATGCCCGACTCTAGTAGATATGAACCAAATCAAGTAGAGTATCACCTTCTCCCAATCATATTGGTCACGTCTCACACTTAGTCTCTTTAAGATTTGTCTTTCCTGAAACACTTAACACACACGTTAAAAACGCTCACACACGTTTGTTATCATCAAACACAAAGTTCATAGACCGTTGTTACCAACAGCCTCTTCGTTGATGTACATGCAGGTGCAGTCAACGATCGTGGATCGGATTAAGGCGAGTCAGGTCGGAGATCCGAAATTGGTAAGGATTCGAGGGCAGGTTGAAGCTGGTCTGCGGACTGACTTTTTGGTTCATGAAGATGGCTCGCTGAGGTTTGGAGCCAGGTTGTGTGTGCCAGCTGGGGATATCAGAGAGGAGTTGATGATGGAGGCACACAGTTCGCCGTATTCCGTGCATCCTGGTGGTACCAAGATGTACAAGGATCTTCGTCTGAACTTTTGGTGGCATGGTATGAAGAGGAGCGTGGCTCGGAGTGTAGCCAAGTGTTTGGTTTGCCAGCAAGTGAAGGCGGAGCTTCAGCGTACGGCAGGGTTGCTGCAACCACTTCCGATTCCGGAGTGGAAGTGGCAACACATCACTATGGATTTCGTGACTAGACTACCTCGGAGTCCGAAGCAGAATGACGCGATTTGGGTGATCGTAGATCGATTGACCAAATCCGCGCACTTTATTCCATTCCGAGTGGGACAGTCCACTGAGGCGCTAGCAAGGAGATATATGGAGGTAAATTCTTTTACTCTCCGTTTTTATTTCCTTTCCTAGTTTGGATAGTGATGTAACGTGAATCGTGCAGGAGATCGTGCGACTTCACGGAGTCCCTGTGATCATCGTGTCGGACAGGGACACGAGGTTCACATCTCAGTTCTGGCAGAGATTACAGAAGAGCTTGGGTACGCGTCTGAGTTTCAGCACGGCGTACCATCCGCAGACGGATGGTCAGTCCGAGAGGATAATTCAGATTTTGGAAGACATGCTGAGAGCATGCATATTGGATTTCAAGGGTTCGTGGGAGGACCATCTACACTTGGTGGAGTTCTCTTACAACAACAGCTACCAGGCGTCTATTGGCATGGTGCCTTTCGCCGCTTTGTATGTGAGGAAATGTCGATCGCCATTGAGTTGGGATGACGTTGGTGATAGGGAGCTGTTGGGACCTGAGATGATTGTGGAGGCTGTGGAGGTTGTCAGGAATATTCGGGAGAGGTTGAGGATTGCTCAGGACCGTTTTAAGCATTGGGCGGATGCTAAACGTCGTCCTTTGGAGTTTCAGCCGGGCGATCATGTGTTTCTGAGGATTTCCCCGAATCGTGGAGTGATTCGTTTTGGGAAGCGAGGGAAGTTGAGCCCGCGATACATTGGACCATTTGATATTCTGGAGAGAGTTGGCGAGGTAGCTTATCGCTTGGCCTTGCCACCATCTTTGGAAGGAGTTCACGATGTTTTCCATGTGTCGCAGCTTCGTCGATACATCAACGATCCATCTCATGCTGTGGATTTCTCGGAGATCGCCGTTCGCCCAGATTTGACGTATGACCAGCATCCGGTGCAGATTCTGGACAGGCGTCAGAAGTCACTTCGGAATAAGGTCGTCAATCTTGTTAGAGTGATGTGGCAGCACAGTTCACCTGGAGAGTCTACTTGGGAGAATGAGGATGAGATGCGAGAGCGTTTCCCACTTTTGTTCCCGGACACGTGAGTGTTGGGAATTCCGAGGACGGAATTTTTCTTAAGTTGGGGAGGATGTAACGACTGGTTTTTCATGTATGGATTTTATTATAAATATTTATATATTTGGTTGCTTTCCCTGGTTGAGATTTCCATTTCCGTCTCCGTAGTTTCATTTTCGTTCGTTTCGTCGTGATTCTCTAGATTCTTCCGTCGGTCGGCGTGTTTGAAGTGAGTCATTCGTGACGGGCTTCATAACGTCGATATCTTAGAGTTAGAACGAGCCTATGAGACTTAGGAAACCATCCCGGAGCTTCGCGCTCCATTTCGGAACTTTTGGTGCACGTTAGCCGGTATAAGAAGGGGCACCGACCGACTAGATGACGATCCAGTCGGTCGGAAAACCTTCTTGAACCGACTTGCGGGCTTGAAAAGTTATTCAGGAGTTACTGTTTGTCGTTAGTCGGTCTAAGAACGTTGGTTGACTGACTAGGTTGTAAACTAGTCGGTCAGCAATGCTTCTTTAACCGACTAACTCGTCTACTAATTTTAGGTATCAGTACTGTTCATTCTTAGTCGGTCTAAGTTCATCTTTCGACCGACTAGTTGTTAAACTAGTCGGTTAAGTTTTGTACTCGGACCGACTAATTCTTAGTTCCTCTGTACAGTCGAGTTACTGTTTACTCTTAGTCGGTCTAAGAACGTTCATCGACCGACTAGATGTCAAACAGTCGGTCAGTAGTTGTTCTTTAACCGACTAACTCTTAGTTCATGTTTTCGACTGGAGCTACTGTTTACACTTAGTCGGTCTGCGTTGGTCAACCGACCGACTAGTTCGCAAACTAGTCGGTCAGCAGTTGTTCTTTGACCGACTAAGCAGTGCAGGAAACCCTAGTTTTGCCCTAGCCGCCACCAAACTCTATAAATACCCCTCCAAATGTTTTCTTCTCCTCCCTCATGACCTAAAACCCTAATTTCTCCCCCATTGAGCCCCCATCTTCCTCAAACCATTAATCCTTCATCCCAAGCTCATCCTTCATCATCCAAACCCTCCCTTGTCACAACCCACCTTCCATCTTCCCCAAACCTTCATCAAACCCCCAAAATCCACATCAAAACCCATTTCTCCAGATTTTTCCCTCATTTCCAGATCTGAGCCGGATCGTTCTTCCGTCGCCGTGGTTGCTCGGCATCGTTCCTTCGCTTCTTCACGTGATCCATTCCGTAGTTAGCTTGTGTGACGATCTTCATTGCTCGTCAATCTCGGTATCAGGCAAGTGAAACTTGCATCTCTTGATTTGGGCCATGTCTTAGGCCATTGCCTTGCTTTAGCGTAAAAGAGACTAGGCGGTGAAAGGATAGCCGTCTAGACGCCTTTGACCTAGCTTGACAACGAAGCTTGGTCCGTCACCCTCATCATGCTTGTATGTCACGTTTACTTTAAATTAACAGTACGCGTATTAACTGTTCATGTCATCCATGCATCCTTAACTGCTATTGCATTTTAACTGCCATGTTTAATTTAAATTAACGGTACGCGAATATGTTCATGTCATTGCATTTTGCTTGTCACGTTTAAATACAATTAACGGTACGCGAATATCTGCTCATGTCATTGCATGCTTAAATACTCATCGTGATTGCGTAGCTTCGCTACATACTCGTACTATTTGTTCCGGCTAGGCACCCACCTTGCGTGGGCACAATCCTATGCCAAATACACTTTCTGGCTCGTGTTCCAGAAGACGAGTTCAACACAGCCTGCGGGCAATAGGGCACTCGCTGAGAGATCCCTTGTACTTGATACCTGAACACAGCCTGCGGGCAATAGGGCACTCGTTGAGTGATCCCTTGTACTTGTACTTGTTACTTGACATTACATGTCACAACAACCACTTGCTACTTGTACTCTACTTTACTTTACTTGTTACCACCTTACTTTACTTGCCATGCACCATACTTTAACTGCTAGGTTGCTAGTTTACCCTTCTTTCCGTTTCCTTGCACAAGTCTTTCGACTTGCTGACATGTGCCCCTTTTCTCTTTTGGGTGACACCTGTTAGAGCCCGAGCCTGAGTTACTTGCTGAGGACGTGGTGTTCGCTGACGCTGAGTCAGAACCCGCGTTGATCGAGGACTTTGTCGACACTGGGGATCAGTCTTAGTGTCTTCGTTTAGCTTCTTCTGTTAGACTGCTTAGTTGTCGGTGCGTGGCACCTAGTTTGATACTCTGTTATGTTTGTGTTTTGTTTGACCTTGTTCTGGGCCTTAGACTATTTCCTGTTAGCCTGGTGGCTTTTCTGTGATGTTGAATATTTTGTGGACAAACTTTGGGATTGGTATTTCATATCCGTCTCATTATATTATTATTATTGTTGTTGTTCCTTTTACGATTACATGGACATGCTTATACTAAATTGACGCTTATCAGGCGTGCAACTTCACGGCTCCACGCTTGATCGGACCTTCTCACGTCTCGCCTCCATTTTAGGGAAGCGGGGCGTGACACTGCGCAAATGTAGTGATTGTGGGGGGTTTGAAAATAAAAGGCAAAGAGTGGTGGTTTTTCCAAACACTCATCTCAACCCTTCGGCGCGGAGGGTAGAAGTGCATAAGTGTGTGTGTATGGTGTGTGGGTAAAAAGTGAAATGAGAGGGGTTTTTTAGCAGAAAGGGGAAATAGGTGGTATTCTGCGCAAATGTAGTAATTGTGGGGGGTTTGAAAATAAAAGGAAAAAAGTGGTGGTTTTTCCAAACACTCATCTCAACCCTTCTTTTACCAAGAGTAAATCATAGTCATTCTTCTACCAACCTCTTTATACATCATCATGACATCAGCTTGTCACAGTTAGCCCTAGAATTCAAAAACCTTTGTGTTTTAATATATAGATGCCTTAGTTTAAGTAAATAAAGGTTTCATTAAATGATGAATGGTATTGTGGGTCCTCAAAGGCCGATGTGTCACCAATTTTCTCCAAAAGACACTGATTGAAAAGAGAGCCCCAGTCATCATTTTTCTGCTGCACACGCATGTCGCCACCACCACCACCCCAACTTGATGGGCCTCGGCGTCATAGAGAGGGTGAGGCTTTGGTTTAATTAATAAATGGTTCATTAATCATCAATTGCATTAAATGATGTATGGTATTGGAGTCCCCATGCATGCAGAGCGTTTGTGAAGTCCAAAGAGAGCCCACACATATATACCCTCTGCTGCATTTTGGTCCCCACGTACGCACTCTTCCATTTTGTGGGCCCCCAGTCTAGATAGCAGACGTGAGATTGATGCTTTGGTTTAATTAAATGAAGATTTAATTAATAAATAGATATTTGTTTTCTCCAAAAAGTTCCCCTCAAAATACACAAGTTTTCCCTCCCAAAATTTTCACAAACTCTTATCTCAACCGTTGATTCCCAAGATTAAATCCAAACCGTGTTCTTATCAACCTGTCTGTCCTAGTCAACTTGTCATAGTCAGCAAACCAATTCAAAAAAGTTCTCAATTGTAATATATACTAGTCATTACCCGTGCCCGCGGACACGTTTCATTTAAGATTTTCCCCCGCAAAAATCTTTGTTCCCTAAAAAATTTACAGCCAAAATTGTGAGGAACAACAAATTAGCGTTGTAACGACCCGTATTTTTCACTTCACTTTACGTATTTTTACGTATTTTAAAAATAATTTTACTTTATAAATGTTCGTCAAGAATTTTATAAGAAAACTGATTTCAAAAATTCTTATAAAAATATTTTAGAGCACTAGACTTATCATATATTATTTCAGCAATTTCAGTTTTCCTCAAATGGCCGAAACATTTCTGTTAAAATTCATCTACCAAAATTACCGTTTTGGTTTGACGAATTTATTTCCTATTCAAACATTTTCAAAACGTTTTCAAACTTCTACAGTAGCATCCTATGATCATTTAGGGCTTCCCACATTAATTTCATAATTTTCTGACATCATTTCAGCCTAGAACCCGCAGACCCGCTTTCTAAATGTTTTGGCCTAAAACTAGTGTTTCTGGAACTCAAATCCCAAAACGGATCTTGTATTCGCGATCCTCGCGACGATACGATCCCGTGGGTATGTTTTCGTAATTTTTCGGAGTCGTTTGTAAAAATGTGCATGTATTTCACCGCTTTGCTAATTACATTTCTCTAAGGACCTTTTTACTAATTACTATTACCAATTTACTCTTACCCTAACACCCTAACCACCCTCTTAACCCAACCGACTAGTTGGTTGGATCTGAATTCATTCAGATCCAACACTCATCCACCCATTAAAAATGTTGTCTCCCCTAATTACAATATTGCCATTAAGCTAACCTAATTAAATACAACCCACAGCTTCTCTTTTTAAATCACACACAGTCGCCTCTCTTCGTTATTTCGAAACCCCAAGCTGAGGGCCTTTCAAAAACGATGCCCGCTTCTCTCTCTGTCTCTCTTCTCTTTTACAAAGACTCACCCCCGCTCTCTCCCGCTCTCCATTGTCGAAAAGCCTCCGACGACGCTCCTCTCGAAGTCCACCGAGCTGCTGGAACTCCGACCCACGCCTACCGCCTCCCTCAGCCACCGGAGTCCGCCGCCCGTCCCCGCATAACGCCGCCTGCACCGGCCTCCCTCGCGGTGACTGCACCGCCACGACACGTCGCCACAGCGCCCCCCGATCGTCTACCTCCGCCCCCGCCTCCGTGCAGCAGTGGCCCCCGCCCCGACGAACCCATCGAGCTGCCGAGCGCTCCGCCGCCCCGCCGCCCCGCCGCCCTCGTCCGCCGAGCCCCCCGCCGTCCGCACTTCCCCGCCGTCGAGCACGGCCTCGATCGCCGCCGCGTGCGAAGGTGAATTCGAGGACGTCACAGTAAAACTCAGTGGCAAACTCGTAAATACGAAGTAATTTCGTATTTTCTAATTTTTTAATTAATTAATAATAGAGTTTAATGGTTTAAAATCCATAACTTAAAATACAGGTCTCAGAAAAAAATGTGGATAGCACCAGAAAATCAGAAACAATATTCCGGACCCAATGGCACTGGTTTCACTGCGATCAGATGCCTACTTTTTCCAGAATAAATTTTTAAACCTTAAAATTTAATACGTATAATTCGTTCTAAAAATCGTAACTCATTGTTTTCACTAACACTATTTCGTGAGAAAATTATATGTGATAATAGACTTCGAGACGGTCGTTTTTACTACTCACTCATGTAATTCTGACTTGTATTGCTTCCGTAAGAAATTACGGAAAATACACGTCACTTAGGTATTTTAGGGGTTTTAAGCTATTTTTAAGTTTCTAAAAATTTAAAAAAAATCCAAAAGCTTCTGAAAATTCTCCCCTCTTGCAGTAAAATCAAAATAATTATTTTAGGTTCATATAAAAAAAATTAAATATTTTCCGACACCGTTTTATCAAGTTTAAAAATCAAACTGACCTAATTAATAAATAGGAAAAAGTTGTGTTTTCTAACTAAGTAATTTGTGTTGCAGGTACGGACTCTAGTGTACCAACTTCAGAGGAAGCACTAGATCCTCTTCCAGCCTACTACGACGGTGTTGATTTTGGTAAGTCACTATAGGTTCTAAATTTAGGAATCTAGTCCGTTGTGCTTGTACGAACTTGTAGCACCGCACTACTACGTGCTCGAAGCACGGAAGCATACGACACCTTCTTGTGTTGGTCTTGTCTTTGTCCTTTGTACTTGGCACAGTCCACTTGGAACGTCCCGTGGAACAATCATGTAAAGAACTTGTACTCGACACGTCACCGGGGTTTCGGGGTAACTCATGGTTTGCGAGAGTACGGGAGTGACTAGAGTTCGATCTTCCTGTCCTGTCGCCCGTGTTTCGGTGCCCTGTCCTGCTGCCTGCGTTTCGGTAAACCATCCTGCTGCCTGGGTTCCGGCATTCGTCTGGATAGCACCCAGGCAAGAGACGAACTGAACGGTCACATATTGTACTCTCCGACTTGAGTCACGTAGTTCTAGTGGAGCTTGCACGGTTACTTCTTTACAGTCATGCACTTTACTTGCTACACTTGTACAGACACTACACCGTACTTTACTTTACTTCCGCTTGTCATACTTGTACATCACTCCTTTTCTTTGTTTAGAATCGTTGTGACTTACCTTCGGTTCCACTTGTGGCACATGCAGACGACGACCTGATCGAGGAGATTTCCCCAGAGTATGAGGGGCCTGCGTACGACCCAGAAGCCACAGATTTTTAGTTATCTGTGCTGGTGTGTGTTGTGAGATGTATTTCTATTCTGTATTTCCTTTCCGTACTTTTCCTTTCATGTATTTTGTGTGTATGAGTGCAGCTGCTGGTTTGTAATCTTGCTCAGACTGTAATAACGTTGAATGCTGGTTTGAGTGTTGTTGGTACATCTCTGCGTTGTGGCTATGCTGATTTCACTGGTAAACTGCGGAACCTATGCAAATACCAAATAACTAACTGGCCCCTGAGAGCGGGTCGTTACAAGTTTGGTGGCCCACGCAGGTCCGTGCAAAACACCTCGTGAACAGTATAGTAAAACCAGGATGTATCATATACGATACTCAACTAAGCTGACATTTCTATGGATGCAGGTTTGACACTCGAAAGACGGACGTGAACATCTCAGAGAGCCCCAATGGAGTTGACCTACCTGGACTTAATAAAAAGTCATTAACAAAACCAAAAATTTTGATAGGAATAACTAGTTGTTAATAAAAATCTTTCTGTATCGGTGGCACTCATATGAATGATAATCTTCCTTCAATGGACCATGATACCGGTCAATGTGCTTGGCTAAAGTCTGTTGGATCAACCTAGCTAGACTGGGCATAAGTGATCCTGGCTTAGTCACTTCCCTGACCGTGTCCGCTGGACCGCAAGGACGTGAATCATGATTATGTGACGTCATCGATCTTCTCCACTACCAACCTCCCTTTAAGCTTGATGACCTTTCGTTTGACCTTCTACCTCTAGTTGCTTGAACCCTAGCTACGTTTATTTTAAGGAGGGTAGCGTCTGAATTTTCGATCATCAGAAGTTTGAACTCCTCGACGGAAGCAGATCGAAAGACACTCATAAGTACTCGAGGATGGTGCTAAAGATTTTGAGACGAGCCAAACATGACGTGCACGTGTACGCTGTTGCGTTTTTGCATCCTTCTGGAACTCGTATTTCTTTTCTAACCCCACTTTCATCTTGTACCCGATTTTTTTTCCATGTGTTTGAATTCTTTCCCGCCTACCACCTCCCTTTATTATTGCCTTTGTCATCATCCTCGCCTCGAGCCCCGTTCCCGCCAACCCTACACTACCTACCAATGACTTTCGGCCCCCCTTTATTTCCTTTGTCCACTTCCCCTCTCGGGATCCGTTCCCGCCGAACCCTACCCTACCCTAACACCGACTTTCGGTGCACCCCCTTCCCTCTTTTTAAACCCCCCTCTCCTTCCTCACCAAGTCATCCCACGGCTTCCCCTTCGCCCTGACATCACCCTCTCATCCACCCCGCATCTCTCCCATCGAGACCACCCATCTCGCCCGAGCTCCTCCGACCTCACCCGTAGCTCCACCCCATCCTGGAGGCCCCCGCCATGGATCGACAGCCAATCGCAGCCCTCGCCGCTGCGGATCAACATCGGCCGATGGCTCGCTGACGACCTTGGGGATTGCTGGGCTTAGTGACAGCCCTCACCGTCGCCCTCGCTATTGCCGTGTGGTCAGGATATTGGGAACCCGCCGTTCTTGGTATTATTTGGATCTCCTTTTTCTGGTTCTTCCCCCTTGAGCTGCCCAGCTTCGATTGCTTCTTAGGGGCGCTCCTTAGTGCTTGTAGGTTCATGAGTTTTTGGTCGTTAAATTACTTAGGGCTGATGGTGTTTACCGTAGATATCGACGAATGGTGTTGGGAAGAAGTATTATTGTGGATGAGTATTGGATTGCATTTGGCCTTAGGTGTTGAGATGAGATGTCTGTATTGTGCTCGGATTTGGGAGACGGCTAGGATGTTGGTTTCTTGTCGGATGTTATTGAGATTGCTGGAAGGAGTGGTAGCAATGATCTTGACCCTCGAGAATCGGCCTTACATTTGCCTATACGTGTCGATCTGGATATTGACTTGTAATTTGGTAGCATGGCAGATGAAGTCCTTTGTGTTCGGCTGGTTAAGTTGTAGCAGTGCGAATACATTAGCTTTAGCCCTTACGCTTTTGTATGCTATGGCGATGCTTTACATGATTGAGACCATGTAGTCATCCTTGGCAGGAGTTGTAATCTTACTTTATGATCTTCATGTTATGTTGTTAAATAAGCTTACTACTGACTTATCACCTCAGGTTCCAAGTTCGAACAGATGTCCTCATCATTATAACTATCATTTTCATGTAGTGCCATTACCTCATGTCTTGGCTACTTGATGAATCTGAAGTAACTATGGTGATGGTACCAAGTTTGGAAACTAGTTACGGAAACTATGGTGGTGTCAATAGTATGTATTCATGTATTCATCTCCTGTTTTCTTGATGCTGTGATTTTTCATGCTATTAACAACTTATTTTCCTGTGTCGTGGTCGTTCGTCAATCCTTCCGACCGATCGTTTGAATTGCTTAGGCGATTATCGATCTTCTAAAATTCCGAGGACGGAATTATTTTAAGGAGGGTAGGATGTAACGACCCGTATTTTTCACTTCACTTCACATATTTTTACGTATTTTAAAAATAATTTGACTTTATAAATGTTCGTCAAGAATTTTATAAGAAAACTGATTTCAAAAATTCTTATAAAAATATTTTAGAGCACTAGACTTATCATATATTATTTCAGCAATTTCAGTTTTCCTCAAATGGCCGAAACATTTCTGTTAAAATTCATCTCCCAAAATTACCGTTTTGGTTTGACGAATTTATTTCCTATTCAAACATTTTCAAAACGTTTTCAAACTTCTGCAGTAGCATCCTATGATCATTTAGGGCTTTCCACATTAATTTCATAATTTTCTGACATCATTTCAGCCTAGAACCCGCAGACCCGCTTTCTAAATGTTTTGGCCTAAAACTAGTGTTTTTGTAACTCAAATCCCAAAACGGATCTTGTATTTGCGATCCTCGCGACGATACGATCCCGTGGGTATGTTTTCGTAATTTTTCGGAGTCGTTTGTAAAAACGTGCATGTATTTCACCGCTTTGCTAATTACATTTCTCTAAGGACCTTTTTACTAATTACTATTACCAATTTACTCTTACCCTAACACCCTAACCACCCTCTTAACCCAACCGACTAGTTGGTTGGATCTGAATTCATTCAGATTCAGATCCAACACTCATCCACCCATTAAAAATGTTGTCTCCCCTAATTACAATATTTCCATTTAGCTAACCTATTTAAATACAACCCACAGCTTCTCGCTTTAAATCACACACAGTCGCCTCTCTTCGTTATTTCGAAACCCCAAGCTGAGGGCCTTTCGAAAACGCTGCCCGCTTCTCTCTCTCTCTC
>JAULAV010004154.1:0-10000 GCA_030789695.1 Scilla litardierei | reverse complement strand
ATGTGCATCTATGATGATTATATGGTCTCTAATCTAAGCGTTTTAGAACATTATTTAATATTAGAGCACAATTTTTATTTATGCACAAAATACCATTTTATAGCTTATTATTGTCTTCTATTATTTTTCAGTAAAAATGGTAATTTTCCGAGTCCAACTAATTTTCCATCTTTTTCTGAGCTCAGGGATATTTTCTACAATTTTAGGAGACAAAAAAAATTTAAAAAGAAAAAAGAAAATAAACATATGGGCACGTGCACCGTACACACCCCCGATTTCGCTCTGGACACGTATCACAATCGAAGCAACCCCCGCCTTAATCCAACAGAGCAGTAAGGGGAGTCGACACGGTTCGATTGTACCCGTTGCGCTTTGATCATGTTGAGAGATGGATGCCCTCTAGGTAATTTATCTATATAAAACATATTGTTTATAAATGAAAGTATGCATTCTGGTATATATTGTCTAAGTATTTCTTTTATGATGTCTTCTTTAAAATACTTGGATAATTTCCTTGGACTTATAGCAAGGTCATACATGTATCTAGATAGAGATCTCAATTATGGGAAGTGTTTGACCGATAAGAACTTGAGTCTTAAAGCGTTCAAGGTCGTGGATATGTTGAGAAAAGGATATCGACACATCGGACAGACCATTGTGTCTTTGTCTTAACCAAAAGGGTGATGATGATCTCATAATCATTCGACCTGGCGAAGTCGGAGATAAGACACAGATGCTCACTAGAGAATTAGTCCACAGAACGACCCAGTAAAGAGTTATCGAATGGTTAACATTAACTAAATTGTCATTGATAAATCTCTAACGATGATATGAAATTTGATCCTCAAGACTTGAGGTTATTGTACAAACCTGTGCGTGAATAGTGTCATTTTGATCTATGATCTAGCTTCGAGGCAAGGCCTACTGAAAGGTCTTAGGTTAGGTGAAACTTGAAGCATACAAGGTGCGTAGTTATTAATAAAGGATTCGTCTCTTCCGTCAATGGGAAGTTAGTGTCACAGGCACAATACAGTTCTTGGTGAAAAACCTCGGTTGGTATGTTGTAGGAAGTACTACATAGACATACCAAAGACCGAAGGATACTGACGAGTGCAAGATGTTAGGGTTGACAATTTACCATACCCTAGAATATGCAGTGACATAGTTATGACGAAGGGACTAAAACTACGATATTCATCACATGCACAGTTAGAGTGATCCCGACGACATTTAAGTCAATGAGTCAATCATGTAATTATGATACTGAAACTAGGACGACACCTGTTGCTCATGGTCACTGTCGTCTAGGGGTTTCGAGCCCCAACCTGTAGTAGGGTCAGGCTATATGGTCTCACACCAAGTAGGATTTGCGTCTTAATGATATGAAGGATATACGAGGAGTGCAGTCGGGTGCACGAGAATAATTATTGTCACAAAGGATTTGTGACAATAAGTCTAAAATAATTGAATAGAGAGTTTTACATGATGTCACAAAATGTTTTTGGACATATGATGCATACAAATGAAGAGATGATTTTTCTGCAAAAGTCAGGAAAAATCGGCTCAAAAGGAGCTAAAAATCTTAAATTAAGGCCGAGAAGGCCAAAACCGAGCTTTGGCCCAGCTCTGGGCTAGCCCAGCCGCATTGGGTGGGCTGGGCTAGCCCGCCTAGCCTAGGCGGGCGTGTCGGGCACGCCCGAGCGGAGGGTCAGGGCCCGCTAGGTGGGTGCCCGACCCGCCCACGCGGGTGGGCGCAACCAGGTGCATGGGCGCGCCTGCTGGGCGTGCCTGACCCGTGGGTGGGCCCCGTGGGTGGGACGTAAGGTTTGTGAAACCTTAGGTTCTTACGACGACTGCGTTTTTCCCCGGAAAATGAGATTTTTGGTCAACTTTAAACGTTCGTTAAAGGGGTCAAATGAACTCGGAATTGATCACCATTTTTTTCATACGCGTTCACCGTTTAGTGCTCTTCGATTTGATATAAGATATCATTGTATTAGTTTAGATCTGTCTTTGGGGATGGTCAGACCCACCCCAAGATAGTAGATTTTCCTTGTTTGGGTTTATGTTAATCCTTAGGGATATCATTAAATTGTTTAATGATTTTATTCTGCTGCTTAATTCTGTTTTAGTTGTCCATCTGACGTAGGACGGGTGTATTTTTATGCCATGAGGGTCTACTAGAACCCAACATTGGTATCAAAGCCAAATCTACTATGATCTATTTTCTGCAAATGATATGAAATGCATAGGATGTTTATTAGCAACATGTAGCTAATTTGGTTATTTAATTTTTAATACCTATGTGATGATTATTAAAAATTGTAGTAACTTAATCTTTCTGAGATAATTTTAAGTTGCTTGTTATCATGCGAAAATTTTATGAGATAAAACTTTTAGGTGAATCTTTTAATGGTTATTTCTTTTCTTACTCATTATGTGATAATACAAGAAAAACATTTAGGTTAGCCATTAAAAGCTTTCTAAAAACTTATAAGATAGTTTTTAGATGGATGTGCTAGGATTTAAAATTGTTGCAATCTTTAATTTCCTAATACTCGATTAAGGTAGCCCTCTCTAATAATTATTATTATGTAACTTAATTGTTGTAATAATTATTTTGAAAACGCTATGATTTAAATTGTTGCAACTTGAATATTTAAATACCTAATACATGACTAGGATAGGACCCTGAAAAATAATTCCTTATAGTTGATAACGACCTTAACAAAAGTTATTAATCAATCCTAATAATTTTGAATTTTATGATTCAACTAGTTGATAGGATTAACTAGTTTAATGAAGACATATTAAATCGATGTTACACATTTAAATAATTGTCATCCTTAAAGGAGCATGAGAGCCAGTAGAACTTGGAAACACAAAAAGGAGAAGGGGGTAAGCGACCAAATTAAAGGACTCTCCTGCTAACCGGTGTCTAGAAAGTTTGTAACTAGTGTTGTGGATCACCTCAGCTTGATTGACTATGGATAAGTGATCCTCCTATCCAAACCCACCTGGCCATGTTCTGCTAGACTACAAGTATACAATTTATTTTTGTGACACCATCAATTACATCCAGTCAAATACGTTTAAAAATCTTCTTCAAAAATTAATCGTAGCCCTCCTTGTTTTGGAGTTTGGCACCTATAGGTTCTGTGTTGTAGTTGTTAAGCACACTCAAACTATGGCATGACTACCTTATAGAAACCAACTACTAATTACATATGACGTAGTCTAGACTTAACCCACCCGTCGCGTCGTGCATACACTGAGCGTCGGTGTAAGTTAAGCTAGACACGAAAACAAGGGTCTGACTAGACTAGTCATTGTGATTTGGATGAGCACACTCATGATCATAAGTGGTTAGGGATTAAATTTTATAGTGATTCATATATGATATGATTGATGAAGAGTCATCTACCGACTGCAGAGTCAAACAACTTGTTGAGCACATTCAAGGTTGTGAGACTCAGGATGGTTGGATCCCTCTCTCATTAAATTTAATTAATGAATGTGTTCATTATTATGGCTTAATATGATCATTAAAATAGTGGAAAGATATAATAGGATAAAAACCAATCTAATTGTATTTAAATATTATAAACGCATGGTAATTTTAGGAGTTCTATTATTTGTAGCATGACGAGTGGAATTAAATATATCCTAGACAAGAATATGTTGACGGGTAATAAAAATGATGACTGGCTAAGGAATATAAAAGTAGTACGGGAGCAAAAGAAGAAGGGGCATGCTGATGCCTCAACTTCCATAATGGTTATACAAAGTATAGTTCTTTTTGTGACTTCTAATGCATGGGTATTAGATACCGGTGCAGGCTCTCACATCTGTAAAAAGTTACAGAGATTGAGAATTAATAGAAAGCTCGAAAAGAATGAGGTCATTCTCTAGGTTGGCAACGCAGCAAGTGTTGCTGAGGTGGCAGTGGGAGATGTCTAACACACATTAGGGAGTGGTGCTGACTTTCTTTTGAAGCAATGTTACTATATCCCAAATTTCCTATGTAATGGTATCTCCATCTCAGCTTTGGCTAGAGAGGGCTATATTTTTACTATCAACGAAAGGGTTATAAACACTTTCTTCGACAGTAAATTGCTAGGATTTGGAACCCTAAATAATGGTGTGTACATTTTGTGTAATGATGTTGTATTAAATGTTAATACACGAAAACGCAAGGAATCTGGTTATAATGAAAGTTATAATGAAACCTATCTTTGGCACTGTAGACTATGCCATATCAGAGAGAAGAGACTTAGCAAGTTACATAAAGATGGGTCTTTAGGCCTCTCGAATTATGAGTCATATGACACTTGCGAGTCTTGCCTCAAAGGTAAGATGGCCAAAACTACCTTTGCAGGTCATGGGCAGTTAGTGAACTCTTAGGTCGCGTACATTCGGATGCATGTGGATCCATGTCTACATTAGCCAAATGAGGATATTCATATTTCATTGCGTTTACTGATGATCACTCTAAGTTTCGACACATGTTCTTGATGAAACACAGGTCTGAAACTTCTGAGTGATTCAAAGAGTACCGTAACGAAGTTGAAAAACAAACTGGCAAAAGTATTAAGATCTTCGAACTGATCGAGGATGAGAATACTTGAGCCATGAATTCCTTACGTACTTAAAAGAGAATGTGATTCTCTCTCAGATCACGCCTTCTTATACACCTTAACATAACGATGTATCAGAGAGAGGAATCACACTTTGTTAGATATGGTGTGTGTAATGCCCTACAAGCTACTGCACAAGTACTAGATGGGGGGTGAATAGTACTTTAAAAATAACGAGGAGTATAATTCCTAATTATAGTGCAAACAACTACCAAATCAATTTGCGGAAGCTTAAATTGAAGACAACAACAAAATTAACAATGCTAACAAGAGATATTACTGGGTTCGGATCCACCCAAGTCTCCCCGACTTGTTCCCGGTGATCCTACGAACCAACCACCCGGATACTTGAGTTAGAAACCCTAACTCAAGATTTCCACTATGAAATACTTGTGAAAAACCTCCACAAGTCAAATCATACAAAATGTAATTTGTGACTCCCACAACCCGGGATCACAACCACACTCTCACAACCGAGTGTGAAACTTACAAATCAAATATGAAATGAAATAAGAAAACTTCTTACCGACAAAATACCTATGCCTTGAATATTGCTTACGAATTAGGGCAAGGATGATTTTGAGGAAGAAGTGGCACCAAACCCAAGCTCCAAGATGTAGATCAGCGATGGAGAGCTTTGGGGATGTTGGTGACCTAGAATCAAGCACTTGGCTTGGAAGGCTTCACACTCAATGAATCTCTCTTTGGAAGTAAGAGTTAGGATAGATTATTGAATGGAAAGAATGAGCTTTGAATGAGCTTGGAATGGTTTCTCTTGATCTCTAAACTTGCAATAATATCAGCCTTGGCAGCAATGAATGCAGCCCATCAAGTATATATAGGATAGAGGAGAGAGAGAGAGAAAAACGTTTCAATTAAAGCTCCAACGGCTCTTTTCTGAACCCAACTAGTCGGTCAAAGAACAACCACCGACCGACTAGTTCATCAACTAGTCGGTCGGTCAATTAACGCAAACCAACTAATGAGAGAATAGAGAAAAGATCAAAGCACAGACATAAAGAACTAGTCGGTCCAAGAAGAGTAGCTGAACGACTAGTTTCACAACTAGTCGGTCGGTTACTCAACGTAGACCGACAAACAGATAAAACAGAAGTCTGAGCTAAAATAGACTTAGTCGGTCCAAGAACAAATGTTGACCGACTAATTCACCAACTAGTCGGTCACTAAATGAACATAGACCGACTAACAATAAACAGTAAGTATGGTGAAAATTTGGTATGTACAGTAAACTAAACTAGTCGGTCTAAGAAGGAAAGTTGACCGACTAGTTCATCAACTAGTCGGTCGATCAATGAACACAGACCGACTAAAGATAAAGAGTAGCATAGGCTCAAATGTGCATGTACATGGAAAGCTCAACTAGTCGGTCACAGAAGCATCACTGACCAACTAGTTCACAAACTAGTCGGTCGGTGAGTCAACTTAGACCGACTAACTGTAAACAGTAAAGAGCTTAGAATTGACTGACAAGAACTAGTCGGTCCAAGAAGCTTTGCCGACCGACTAGATCACCATCTATTCGGTCAGTTCTTCTTCTTGAACCAACTAACATGCACAAGAAGTCCCGAATCGAAGCGCGAAGCTTCGGGAAGGATTGTATGGACTTCTACTAAGATCCTAGAGCTAAGATATGAGCGTTATGAAGATTTAAACCGTAAGACCTACTCAAGGCTTAACATTCTACGAAAGAAGCTTAAAGACTATATGTCACGCCCCGCTTCCCAAAAATGTGGAGGCGAAGCGTGAGAAGGTCCGCTCAGACTTGAAGCTGCAAAGCCGCAAGTCCGATAAGCGTCAATAAACATTAATTGGCAGGTCCTTGCAATTGCGATACGAAACAAAAATAATAAACAAGGAAATGAGACCAAAAAGAAATCTCAGAATATCCATTAAATTAAATTACAACATCACAGAAAAAGCCACCAGGCTTACAGAGAAAAGAACCAAGGCCCCAGCATGGCCAAACAAAAGTACAAGGTACATAAAAACATAGTACAGGTGCCGCGCACCGACAACTTAACAAAACTAAACAAACGGAAGCTCAGCAGGGGGACACTAAGAATAGTCACCGGAAGCATCGTACTCAACGTCAACAACGGATCGGGCACGTACTCCACGAACACGTCACCCTCGACTGCAGTCTCTGGCTCAGCAACTAACATGCGTCACCCAAAGAGAAGGGGCACATGTCAGCAAGTCTAAAAGACTTGTGCAAGGAAACTATAAAAGGAAGCAACCTAACAGTTCTAAAGTAAAGTATGACAACTTTGAAAGTAAAGCAACCTAGCAGTTCTAAAGTAAAGTATGGCATGGTATAGCATGGCAAATAACATGGCATGGCAAGTAAACAAGTAAAGGACAAGTACTGGAATTGTAATCACGTCGTGCACAGAGATTCCGCCCTTTGGCTAGAGTGGATGTACGGGCCAACTCTTACGCTCAAGTGACCGTTTATCCCTACCCCTCCACGTGTGTCGAGCCAGGGCATTACCCTCGAACACGGAATGCTCGCTTCTGGATCATGAGCCAGGAAGTGTTTTTAACACGGATGGCGTAGGGTTATGCCCGCATAACGGGTGCCTAGCCGGTAACACGGAAACATGGATTGAACAAGTAGTGTAGCGTGTGCTACGATGCAAGTTTAACTAGGATGACATGTAAGATGCAATGCATGGCAGTTAACAATTCAAATGCGTACAGTTAAGGAATTTAAACATGGCAGATATCTATGCATGAATGATATGGTAAGGTGTCGGATCTAGCTTCGTTGTCAAGCTAGATCACAAAGTTGCGCCTAGATCGCTATCATTTCACGATCTAGTCTCTTTCACGCTAGTTCGAGGAATTGGCCTAAAGACATGGCATAAAGAAAAATTGGCAAGTTTCACTTGCCTGCACAACCAAGCTGGAGTCACGACCAACCAGAGTCCAAACTACCTACGTGCTCAGAGCGCAGTCCAGCCTCAACACGACACGAGAGCTTCTCTGACGTCGGGTAGCGACGTCAGGGGTTGGATCCGGTATCACGAACATTTTGGGACAAACGGTTCTCCTGGGCCTTGCTCATGCGTAGGGAAAGGTAACTGTTCGGTCAAGGGGTGCTACTGTTCATATAAGAAAACACAACCACTCACTATAGAGATAGGGTATGTACGTATCCTTATTGTAGTGTGAAACATTCAACTATTCTCTCATAGCATTTTTTTAAGCCTACCAGTTATTACATGGCCTATACATATCATAGGGTACTGTTTGCATATAATTATAACTACTGCTCATCATGTCCTCTTGAGAAACACCTATAGCTTAATACCAAAAGAGTCAACTTTAACCTATTATAAAGAGCATGCAGTACTTATTATGGCAGTTATTAAAACACTAACTCACGTTGCTAATATTATAAACCTCTGATTTGTACTTATTCTTAGCATGAAGTGATTATAACACTTGTTAACAAAAGAGCTTACTGATTAAAATTCTTGAAAGGCATAGGTTTTCTAATCATATAATAATATATATAATTTCTAAAGGTATTTGGTACTAAAACTTACTGTTTTGGAGATTCTCCCCTTGTGCTTGGAGGTAGAAGATGGTGGCGAGTAAGGGTGGTGCGACGGAGGCCCGGGGTGACGCGTCTTGCGGTGGAGCGCGAGGAGAGGACAGCACCGGGGTCTGTCGCCGTGACAGCGCCTGGAGATCACCGTCGGCGTCGTGGCAGCGCCGGTGGACGCTGCAGCTCGCTTGCGCGCTGCCATGCTCGGAAGTCGCACAGCCGACGGAAAACGGGGCTGTGGCCACCGGCGGATGGTCGGGGAGGAGGTCCGACCGACAGTCGGTGCAGGGACAGGCCGGAGGGGGGTTAGGTCACCGGCGAGAATGAGCAAAGGTCGGAGAGCAGCCCACGTGGAGAGGTTTTGCGTGAAAAAAGAACGGCGCGCTGTTATTGGTTGCTGGGAGATATAAATAACCCTAGACTCTGATTAAATAGGAGAGGGCGGCGGCTATTGCACAGGCCTAGGGTTATTTTTCTTTAATAGGGAAACTGGGTGTTGTGTCTTCATGGGGTTGTTTTATATAGGAAATAGGGTGAAGGCTGAGAGGGTGAACGTGGGAGACAGGTCCATGACGTGGAGGAGTGGGATAGGGGAAAGTATGTTGGGATAAAATATAATTGGTTAAGATTGATTTAACAGCATAAGGTATAAATAGGTTAGTATTAAAAATTTGATTTCATTTGATTCTAATCCTTTCAAATCGTTTGAAAATTGATTTCAAAAAAATCCCACAGCCTTCATCCAACGTTGGATTATTCTAATGGTTAGAGTTTTAAAAACATTTTAGTTAAGAATGACAATAGTATAATTAATAAGATTATTACAAACTTACTCCACGGCATCCAAAAATTATAAACAAGATACCGGGGCATTCGTGCCTCCGAGAGGGTCATGAATACGGGGTTCGGTCGCGCGTCAGAACTACGGAATTGCAATAATAAAACCAAATACGGAAATACACACACGGATCAACCTACGCACAAAATACGTACGACCAGAAGTGGTCGTGACATCCTACCCACCTTAGAATAAAGTCCGTCCTCGGACTTTCTAAATATGAATAACATATCTACTAGTTTTCTAGCAACTACCCCAATCACATCACACTATAATTCAACCAGGTATAATCACTACAAGTGCTAATATTGCACTAGATAGTCAAACATTAATACAACATACACGTATACACATGCACTCTCTTTACGTATACCTATTATAGGCAGTCAAATTCATACACATACTTCAATCATTCATGTAGTCACATACATCATTATATAACTATTACTCACTTATTACATAACCCTGGTACACATACTTACATAAAAAAAATAGTTCACACCAGCAAGTACAATCGTATTTCTTCATATATAGATAACTACCTATGCACAACAACATGGATAAGTAATCCCTATATCTCCTAGCATACAACCAACACCCAACATATCAACACGTGTAATCACACCACACAATATTAGATTCGTTACTACATCTAAGATACATTCACCACTACCATAATTTCACAGTTATAGTCATCCAAATGCACGCAAATATTTCACCATATAATCACCTCACATACGGTCCTATAACTATATTCACGACACGCCATACATATCATAGTCACCAATACTTATAACTAGGCACATACTTACTCGTGCATGGTGCACACCCACACACGCTAGCATTTAATTCATATTTACCAATCATACCACTATATACTTATCACATCTAGACACCTAGTTTAGCTAGCACACATACGTTCAGACAAGCAAGTCCTTAGTAAATAACTAT
>JAULAV010004152.1:0-79018 GCA_030789695.1 Scilla litardierei | reverse complement strand
CATAATTTGTCTAGATTTCGTCATCTACGCACGCACTAGTACTAATTTCGTAACCCCCGAAAAAAACAAAACAAAAACGAAAAAAGAAAAAAAAAATAAAGAAAAAACAAAACAAAACAAACCAGCGTCCAACCAGTTTTGGAATAATTAACTAAAAATTGAAGCAGAAGATTAAGATTGCCAGAATTAAGTGTCCATGATTAGCTAAGAGCAGATGTAAATATTCTTAGATAATTGCATCCGCCCATCTCCCGGTATCTTGTACCTTCACAAATTATACACAATTTGTTTGCTTCATAATTTCATTCAGATAAGGGTATTGATAGGTTATTAAAAAATATATATATATACGTATCTGAGAAAAACATGTAGATAAGAGTTCATTTCTTATGTCTTCTTGTATTAGCATCGAATTCAAAGACCAATTTTTCATCTTGGATCGCGAGACCCTAATCTAAGGCCAGTTCTATAGAATGTTAGAGTCCCAAATCGTATTCATATCGGTATTCAGGACAAGAAAACAAAAATAAAACTACATTAGTTAATCATCGACAATCCAAAAGATTCCGATACTAAAAAGACAGAAAAATCGAATAAACAAATCTAACTCACCTTAGAAGCAGCAAAGGGCGCTGTCTCTCTGGCATCAAAAGCCTCGGCATGTCCATCCGCCGCCGACCACACAACGATAAACGCTCCGCCGCCTATCCCGCTCGACATCGGGTGGCGGACGCCGCTGCAGATCGCCGTCGCCACCGCCGCGTCCACCGCATGCCCTCCCTCCCTCAGCATCGACGCCCCGATCTCCGAGCACATCCCGTCGTCGGCTGCCACGACTCCGATCTCCGATTCCACGCTCTCCTCGCCCCCGGTGCTCCTGAGCTCCACAAATCTCCTCCCATCACCGCCGCCGTAGTCAAATTGATTCAAGAAGAGAAGTCCGAGAGCTGAGGAGAACGAGACCGTGCTTAAATTATATAACTATAGTTCGCGTTAAATTAGATGAAGAGTTGGGAGTCTTGATTACCGATCAGAACGGCGGCGGCGGCGGCGATCGATGTCCACCGGCGGCGGCGGCGGCGAGAGCAGACGTCGGGCGGCGCACGATAGCTGAGGAGGGCGGACTCGAGATCGCGGTGCGCCGGCCCCATTGATCGGCGATGAGAGAGAGGAGAAATGGAAAGAAATGGGCTTTTTTATTAAAAAAAACCAAAAAATATCTGGATTACAAGTCAGCAGTCCGAATTGGAATCTCAAGGAGCCTAAAATATAGAGAAATCAGGGCGTTGTGGGCCCCACCGTTTTTTGAGTGCACGTATTGATGAGGGCTGTAGATCACCTTACACAGTTTGCTAAGCATATTGCTATTATTGACGAGTTTGCCCTTCTATTCGGCAAACTTCTAAAGACAATGGCGGACTTGTAAATATATCCAATATATTTAGCGGACTGTGTAACGTGACTAGCAGCCCTCCGCAAAGATTGAAAACGATTTTACGAAAAACCCCCGCGGGAGTTTAAGTCGTTGGTTAACAGAGCACGTAACGGTTTGGGGTAATTCTATAGGCACACCAAGTTCTAACTAACACACATGCCATTTAGGGCCTGCTCTTTTTTCTTAAGAATGTGTTTGTGGAAAGTTTGTTGGAAATAATGGCTCTTATAAAGCCTAGCTACCACACTCTCTTTTTTACTATACCTTTTAGTTCCACATTGTTTGGACAATTTGCCGTGGAAGTGTTTATAAGGGAATTGTTGAGACATGGGTTGTGCCCAAAGGGGTACGACTCTTTTGTGAAGGAGAGATGACGTACATGAGTTTGAGCTCAAACACGCGCGCGCCACCGCCGCACGCTGGTTGTGTCACGCAAGCCTTTACTTTTTGGACGGCGTGCCTTTCCTTATTGTAGCTGCTACAACATTCAAACGCAACATTTATCCTTTTGCCCGTTTGAATTCTTAAACAGCCTTTTTTAGTCCTATAAATAGTCGTGCCTTTTGCTCTTGCTACAGACGAAAAGCATTCGGAAGCTGATGTGTTAACCTTGGGGAGCAACCGGCAAATTCGATTACCTGCGAGGTCGCGATGTAATTGCTTTCAAGTTAGTGGTCATCCCACGGCACAGCCTTAATAAGTTCTCTATTTCCGTGTCTCTTTTCTTCAATTACATATACTACAACCATACCTTTGCCTCCGCTTCTTCTTCCACGCTCTGTTGATTCAAATACTAACATAGTCTTACACCCTTTTATTCAAACAATTTGAAAGCAATTATTCCGTAATACTATGGCTATCCTTACAACCAAGTCAATTCTGGATCTTTCTAAGTTGGAATCACTCGATGGCACCAATTACAAACGTTGGTCCCAAAAACTTCTTATGTTCTTTGAATAACTAGAAATCGGCTATGTCTTATTCAATGCATGTCCCTCTGTCACCTCTAATGTCGAAAACACCACTTCCACCCCTGCTACAGTTACTGCTACTAAGTCTAATGAGGAAGAGATTAAGAAGTATAAGAAGGATAACAAAACTATTACATGCCACCTTCTTAATCATATGATAAATTCTCTTTTTGATTTATTTATGATCCATAAATTTGCTAAATTCATCTGGGATTCCCTAGATAAAAAATATGGTGTAGATGATGCAGGGAAGAAGAAATACGTTGTTAGGAAGTGGCTGAACTTCCAAATGGCCGATGACAAACCTATAATGGATCAGGTTCATATCTATGAGAACATGTGTGCTGATGTTCTTAATGGGGGCATGAAGATGTGCGAAATATTTCAAGCAAACATGATATTGGAGAGGTTCCCACATCCTGGAATGAATATAGGAATCACCTCAAACATAAGAAGAAGGATCTGACGCTGCAGGAGCTAATCAGCCACATGCGAACTGAAGAGGCTAATCGCCTCAAAGATAAGCCTAATTCTACTTCTGTCAATTCTGTAAAAGCTAACATCGTTGAATCTGCTAGTCCTTTCAACAAAAACAGGTTCAAAAGCAAAGGCAAGAAACCCTTTAACCAAGGACAGAACAAAAAGCAAGGTTGCTTCACCAAACCAGAAGGCAAGGTCCAGAAGCCAAACGTGGTGTGCTATGTCTGCGGCAAGCCAGGCCATAAGGCCTATCAATGCACTCAGCACCAAGGACCACAGAAGACGCTCCAGAAACTAGGTGGTATTGCTGTTACTCAAGTTAACATTACTGAACAGGATGAAGTGATTGCCGCTGTAGTTCTTGAAGCAAACCTGGTGGCCAACAATACTAATTGGGTGCTGGACACTGGTGCTATAAGACACCTCTGCGCCAACAAGGAGCTATTTCATAACTTCACAGACGCTGCTAATACAGAATGCGTCTTCATGGGAAACTCAACAGCTGTTGGAGTTGCTAGTAAAGGTACAATACTACTGAAACTCACATCAGGAAAAACCCTATCCCTCAACAATGTTCTATACGTCCCATCGTTGCGCCGCAACCTCGTGTTTGGTGCCTTGTTGAATAAAGCTGGACTGAAACTTGTCTTTGAGGCTGACAAGGTTGTAATCACTCATAGTGGGGACTTTGTAGGGAAGAGGTATCTGAATGAGGGTCAGTTTATTCTTAATGTTGCTTCTGAAATTCTGAATAAACATGCTTCTGTTTATATTGCTAAGTCTTTAGATTTATGGCATGGCCGACTAGGGCATGTCAATATTGCATCTATTAAAAGACTAAGGAATTTGGCCGAAATACCTGCAGTAAGCTCAACAGCATTCTCCAAATGCCTTGTTTGTGTAGAAGCTAAGTTCACTAAAAACCCATGCAAACCTATCTCTACTAGGCAATCAGACCTTCTAGAACTAATTCATACAGACTTAGCTGACTTCAAAAACACCATGAGAAAATGAGGAAAACATTATTATATCACCTTTGTTGATGATTACTCTAGGTTCATTAGGGTGTACCTTCTTAGAACTAAGGTGAATCAGAGGAAATGTTTATTAAAACAAGGCGGAAGCAGAAAACCAGCTTGATAAGAAAATCAAAAGAGTTAGGTCTGACAAAGGTGGAGAATATAATATCAACACACTTAAGGATTATTGTGAGAAGAATGGGATTATACATGAGTTTGGTGCCATATATTTACGACAACAAAATGGTATAGCTGAACGTAAAAACAGAACCTTAAAGGAAATGATGAACGCTATGCTTTTGAGTTCAGGGATGTCTGATGACATGTGGGGGAAGATATTCTTTCAGCTTGCCATGTTCTTAACCGTGTATCCCATAAGAAACTAGACAAGACACTTTATGAGATGTGGAAAGGATATACTCACAACCTGAATTTTCTTAGAGTGTGTGGGTGTTTGGCTAAAGTAGGTCTACCTGAATTTAAGAAGTCTAACATTGGACCTAAGACCTAGGACACTATGTTCATTGGTTATGCTCATCATAGTGCTGCTTATAGACTCATGTATTTAAAAGATCATTCTATTTCTGAGTTTAGAGATGCAGAGGTTTTTGAGCATGTTTTTCATTTGAAAATGGAATCCATGTCTCTTATGCCTATCGATGTTTCTATGCCCACTCCTTCATCATTATCTGACGATATTCATACAAATAGTCATACTTTTACTAGTACTATTATTGATGAACCTAGCAGGAGTAAGAGGCAAAGAACTGAAACCAACTTTGGACCAGACTTCAGTACTGCTCTCTTATCAGAAAATGCATGTATAGATTTGCTTAGTGATGAGCTTGTGTCTGCCTTCATGATAGAAGAAGACCCAAAAACTTATGACAAGGCAATGAGATCCATTGATGCCAGTTTTTGGAAATATGCTATTAAAAGCGAGCTTGATTCTATTGTTTCTAACCAAACTTAGGAATTGTCTGATTTACCTAAAGGTAGTAGACCCATTAGTAGTAAATGGATTCTCAAGAAAAAGATGAGACCTGATGGTTCAATAGAAAAGTTCAAAGATAGACTTGTGATTAGGGGTTTTACCCAAAAGAAAGACTTATACTATTTTGATACTTATACTCCTCTGACCAAGATTGCTACGATAAGGACTCTAATTGCCTTAGCTATAATTCATGAGTTAGTTGTACATCAAATGGATATCAAGACAGCCTTTTTAAATGGTGACCTAGAGGAAGAAATCTATATGTCGCAACACGAGGGGTTTGTGATGGTTGGTCAATAGAATAAGGTGCAAACTTAGAAAATCTCTATATGGTCTAAAGCCAGCACCTAAGCAATGTTATGAGAAGTTTAATAGCACTTTAGTGAGGAATGACTATATTGTGAATACCTCTGACTCCTGTGTTTATTCTAAACTAATAGATTAAGATTGTGTGACTATATGCATATATGTAGATGGCATGTTGATTTTTGGAAATAATCTGGACGTTGTGAAAGATACCAAGAATTTCTTGTCATCCCAATTTGAGATGAAAGACCTAGGAGAAGCTGAAGTTATTTTAGGAGTTAGAGTTATTATAAACTCTAGTGGTATCTACTTGTGTCAATCTCATTACGTTGAAAAAGTGTTGAAAAGTTTTATTGTTTTGATGTTGTGCCTGCTAAAACTCCCTATGACCCTAGCATACATTTGAAAAAGAATTTGGACGAGAGTGTTTTCCAATCTGAATATGCTAAAATCATAGGAAGTGTGATGTTCCTTATGAACTGCACTAGACCTGATATAGCCTATGCAGTTAGTAGGCTAAGTCGTTATACACATAACCTTTAATGAACATTGGAATGCTCTTCATCGGTTGCTAAAATACCTGAAAGCAACTATTGATTGGTGTTTGCATTTTGGCAGATTTCCTGCTGTTTTAGAAGGATTTTGTGATGCAAACTACGTTTCAAGTAATGATGAAATTAGTTCAACTAGTGGTTACGTTTTTACTTTGGGTGGAGGTGCTATATCATGGAAGTCTTCCAAACAGACATGTATAGCACGATCCACCATGTAATCTGAATTCATTGCTCTTGAGTTGGCAGGGCAAGAAGCTGAATGGTTACGAAACTTAGCAGACGTGCCATTATGGGGGGGGGGGGGGGAAATCTGCGTCAGTTACCCTTCATTGTGATTCTCAAGCAGCCATTGGAGTTGCTAAAAACAGTGTCTATAACGGGAAGAACAGACACATACGCATCAGACACTGTATGGTTAAACAACTCTTGAAAATGGAGTAATTTCTTTGGAATATGTGAGGTCCAAAAGAAATCTTGCTGATCCACTAACCAAGGGGTTGCCAAGGAAAGTGGTTCTTGATTCGTCGAGGGGGATATGGCTAAAGCCCATGAGTTAAGATAATATGGTTGATACCTAGTGTGATCTAACGAAGCTATATGATTCTTAACATACACTACATTTCCATCCTTATTGCGTGTGGTAGTGTTTTTGAATCCATAGCCAAGTTTGGTGGTACTATTGAGAAGCACTTGGTGGATCACTTTGAGATAAGTACATAACCAGTTTTTGGTGGCGCTATAGAGAAGCACTTGATGGACTCATTATCTGTTGAGAGGTTGAGCAATATGCTCTTAATGGTTCCATATCTCTTGTGGTGGTGCTATAGAGAAGCACTTGATGGACCACCTACGTGAGTGTGAAGGTTTAGCCGTCTTCTATGAAAGACCATGGCAGTCTTTCTAGAGCATTCATGAGACCCGAGGTGTGCGCATGGCCTTAAAGCACTTGATATGTTTCATAGAGTTTGCACATACTCAAGGTTACATATGTGTTGTGGGGGGTCTCAACCTAACTCTAATGAATTCAAGAGAAATTCACTCATTAGGAAGTAAGGTGTTGCATCACTTCATACGTATCAATTCAATCGAAAGACGTTGATGCTTAAGTATATATCCTTACTTTACCCAGGAGTTCTTCATTTCTTTTCTCGAGCCATTAGTGGGGGATTGTTGGAAATAATGGCTCTTATAAAGCCTAGCTTCCACACTCTCTCTTTCACCATACCTTTTAGTCCCACATTGCTTGGGCAACTTGCCTTGGAAAGTATTTATAAGGGAATTGTTGAGACATGGGTTGTGTCCCAAGGGGTACGACTCTTTTGTGAAGGGAAGAGGACGCACATGAATTTGAGCTCAAACACGCGTGCGCTGCCGCTGTCGTCCGCCGGTCGGCCGGCCGGCCTGTCGTGACGCGTGCACTGCTCGTCGGTCGGCCGGTCGTGTCGTGACGAGCGCGCCTTTCCTTTTTGGACAGCGTGACTTTCCTTTTTTAGATCTAGCCCCTTAATGTCTAAGATTTTAAACCTTCTAATGGCTATTTGATTGCAACATTCGTTCGTACGCTTTCATTACAGCATTCATAAGAGGTTGTTAATGTAGTTGTTACAGCAAAATGGCTATGTAGTTATTGTAGCTGTTACAGTATTCAAACAGCCTTTTGAGTCCTATAAATAGCCGTGCCCTTTGCTCTTGCTGCAGATGAAAGTTTGGTTTCTCCTTCCTTTAGAATAATTTGCTCTCATTCTAAAACTCCTGGGTAGCTGTCTTGTGCAAACTCCAACTTTTCTAGCCGCAAGTGGACGTGTTCAGAAGCTGATGTGTTAACCTTGGGGAGCAACCAACGAATTCGATTACCACCGAGGTTGCACCGTAATTGCTTTCAAGTCAGTAGTCATCCCACGACATAGCCTTGATAAGTTCTCTGTTTTATTGTCTCTTTTCTTCAATTACATATACTACAACCATACATTTGCCTCTGCTTCTTCTTCTACGCTCAGTTGATTTAAACACTGCCACAGTCTTACACCCTTTTATTCGAACAAAGTTGAGGGGGTGTGGAATCTTGATGTGGGGAAAGTTTGATTTTGTATTTTTTTGTTGGAAAGTTGGTTGGAAAGTTGTTTTGAGAATGTTTTGTGGGTCTCACACAACTTTCTTGTGTTTTTTGTTTGGAATGTTGGTTGGAAAGTTGTATGAAGGAAGTTGCGAGTGGGATGTGGTGAACATATGAGAACTATGACCCCCCTTTAATTTCTTGTGTATTTGAAATCCAACTCAATATACAAAAGCAAAATGTAGCACCAGCATAGAAACTAAATTATAAAAATTCCCCTGGCAAGCATGCAGATTGCCAACTTCCATCATAAATCCAATGCAATATATGGCCGCCTTATGCATATACAACAAAGAAACCATTGCAATGTAAAAAATCTCAAGCCAAACAAAATCCCATGGCAAGCAATAGAGTGCCAAACTCCAGCTCAAATCCAATATAAATTACAAATCCCCAATGCAGTAACATCAAAGCCACAATAGTTTACAAAATCCAACTCAATATACAAAAGCAAAATGTAGCTCGAGCATAGACACCAAATTATAAAAAATCCACTAGCAAGCATGCAACACAACAGATTGCCAACTTCCATCACAAATCCAACGAATTATACAAAAGCCCAATGCATATACACCAAAGAACCAATAGTTTAAAAAATCCCAAAGCAAGCAAAATCCCAAGGCAAGCAACAGAGTGCCAAAATCCAGCTCAAATCCAACACAAATTACAAACCCCCAATGCAGATACAGCAAAGCCATCATAGTTTACAAAATCCAACTCAATATACAAAAGCAAAATACAGCTCCAGTATAGACACTAAATTATAAAAAAATCCACTGGCAAGCATGCAACAGATTTCCAACTTCCATCACAAATCCAACGCAATATACAAAAGCCCAATGCATGTACAACAAAAAACCCATAGTTTAAAAGACCCAAGCCAAGCAAAATCCAAAGGCAAGCAACAGAGTACCAAAATCCAGCTCAAATCCAACACAAATTACAAATACTCAATGCAGATACAACAAAGTAATCATAGTTTAAAAAATCCAAAAGCAAGCATTCAACAAATTGCGTACTTTACATTGTATATCCACCATAGTATATCTCCCCCATCAATCGATCTTGTTATACATCAACAATAACATAAAAAATAAGACATATGAGAGAGAACAAGCCCAACTTAATGGATATATAATCAGATGGGATGCTCTTAAATTTCACATTGTTTCTCTCTATTAGACCTACAAACTTTTCCATACGTCCATCTATCTCTAACGGCCTCTTCTCAGACAATGGTGTCACAAAACTGTCATTCTTGGGCCGTCTTTCATTCTCATCCATTAAATGCAGTATCACTTGTCTGGGCCACTCAGGGTGTGGAGGATCCTTCCATTAGAAGAATGAGCATGGACGCTCTCCAGATGTAGAACTCCAAAATCTCCGGCCTGGGTTTAATCGGGTCCATGAAGTCCTCCTCGACAACTGCAGACCGCGGTGGCATATATTGAAGTCATCCCCATCGACACCAAACTCTCCACTGATCTCATCTCTACGTCGAGATCGACTAGAAGAGTTTGATCTGAAACTCATTTGTACCTAGCAATGTTAACAAAAAAAATACATATAACATATAACATATTAAATATACAAGAGAGTGATAAGGGGTTTAGATTGAGTGAAAAGCATACCTATGAAAAGTAAAGATCGACACATGTTAATGTTGCCGTCATCTTTCAGAGCTTCATGTAAGGCACACATAAAAGAGCATGAAAACAGTGGTATATGAAAAATAACAAGGAATGGCAACCCTCAGAAATATATTCTTAACTTTCCCTGCTGGTTTCTTATTATGAGATATGTGAAAATCTGCCACATCTTCACAATCACAAACAATATGCATCACATCTTAAAAATTACCTTATCCATCAAAGTATCCACCAAGGAAGAAAAAAGTGGCCACTAAATCCAGAACAAATCCAACACAAAATACAAAAGCCCAATGCAGCATCCAATATGCATCATAAAAATGCACGTAGGCATCATATTTTGGCTATTTTTTGTTGTCAATACATGCTCTATTGTTTGTGAGTGGGAGAGGAGAGTACCGATAAGCACGCCATAGCAAGGAAATTAATATAAGCAATTATTATTACACACAGAAATGATTCACTACACATCATTCACCAGGGGCTCCATCAAAGACATCAAATCAGTAACAGCCAAAATCCATCACAAATCCAACACCAAATCCATAAGGCCACTGCAGATACATCAACGACACCAAATTTCACAAATTCCCAAGGCAAGCATGAAGCAGATTGCCAAACTACACAACACTTCCAACTCCATAAACAAAACCCAGAGCAGAAACAGCAAAGACGCCAAAGTACCAAAAATCCCAAGTCAAGCATGCAACCGAAGGTCATACTCCATCACAAATCCAATACAAAATACTAGAGGCCACTGCAGATACAGCAACGACCATATAGTTTACAAAATCCTAAGGCAATTGAGGTCCAGATTGCCAAACTCCACAAAAATTCCAAATCCATCTACATAACCCCAGAGCAGAAACATCAAAGACCCCGAAGTTAAAAAATCCCAAGAAAAGCATGCAACAGAGGGCCATAATATATCACAAATCCAACACAAATACAACAGGTCATTGCAGATACAGCAAAGACAACATTGTTTACAAATGCCCAACGCAAGCATGAATCAGATTGCCAAACTACAAAACACTTCCAACTCCATAAACACAACCCCAGAGCTGAAATAGCAAAGACACCAAAGTACCAAAAATCCCAAATCAAGCATGCAGTAGAGGGACATACTCCATCATATATCCAACACAAAATACTAGAGGCCATTGCAGATACAACAAAGACCCCATAGTTTACAAATGCCCAAATCAAGTATGAAGCAGATTGCCAAACTACACATCACATCCACCTAAATATACAAAACCCCACAGTTGCTCCAACAAAGAAACCATGGTATAAAAAATCCTAAGGCAAGCATGCAACAGAGGGCCAAATTCTAGCACAAATCCAACACAAAATACTAAAGTTCAATGCAGATACAACAACGACACCAGAGTTTACAACATCCCAATGCATGCTTGAATCAGATTACCAAAATCTATTACATATCCCACTCAAAATACAGAATCACACTGAATCTCCAGCAAAGACACAATGGTATACACAATCCCAAGTCAAACATGAAACATAGGGCCAACGTCCACAAATACCCAAATCAGGAAAAAACAATAAAAACGTTCTTGACATTTTACAATCATAAGCCCTTAGAATTATTATTTTTCATTTACCCATCTAGTTGCTTGACAGTGGCTCCTTCATTATCTACCCAAACATTCAGCTTCATGAAGTGAAGCCAAACAAGCCTAATGCAGCTCAAGCAAAGACACTATAATATAAAAAATCCTAAGACAAACATGAAACAGATTGCCAACATCCAATACATATCCCTCTCAAAAAACTTCACGAGGAGTTAAAAACTCACAAAATCCATTTCAAGCACAGTCAGCTCCAACTTGGGGACTAAAGGAACCAAATTGCAATCCATCCAGTATGAAGGAAATTCAATATAACTTGTGTTAATTAGCAGGAGCACAAACGTAGTGTTATATTTTTCAGTTTCATCATTGGGCTCTTTGAACAAAAGACACAAAAAATCTGAAATCCATAATGCATATCTATATCTAAAAAGTGAGAAAAATCTCAAGGCAAGCATGCTACAGAGGGCCAAAAGCCAAAACAAATCCAACACAATGTACAAGAGGCCATTGCAGATTCAACAAAGAAACCATAGGTTTAAAAATACACATGCAAGCATGAAGCAGATTATCAAACTCTACTTCACTTCCTTCTCCATATAGAATACCCCATATCAAAAACATCAAAGACAACAAAGGAAAAAAATACCTAGCCAAGCATGCTACAGAGGGCCAAAAGCCAAAACAAATCCAACAGAAAATACAAGAGGCCAATGCAGATTCAGCAAAGAAACCATAGTTATATAAATACACATAAAATCATGAAACAGATTGCCATACTCCACTTCACTTCCTCCTCCATATACAACACCGCATATCAGAAACAACAAAGACAACAAAGGAAAAAAATCTTAATGCAAGCATGCTACAGAGGGCCAAAATCCAACACAAATCCAACACAAAATACAAGAGGCCAATGCAGATACAACAAAGAAACCATAGTTTTAAAAATACCAAGGCAAGCATGAAGCAGACTGCTAAACTCCACTTCACTTCCTCCTCGATATACAACACACCATGTCAGAAACAGCAAAGACAACAAAGGAAAAAAATCCCAAGGCAATCATGCTATAGAGGGCCAAAATCGAACACAAATCCAATACAAAATACAACAGGCCAATGCAGATACAACAAAGAAACCATAGTTTTAAAAATACCAAGGCACGCATGAAGCAGATTGCCAAACTCCACTTCACTTCCTCCTCCATATACGACACCCCATATCAGAAAAAGCAAAGACACCAAATGAAAAAAAAATGCAAAGGCAAGCATGCTACAGTGGGCCAAATGACAAAACAAATCCAACACAAAATACATGAGCCCAATGTAGATACAACAAAGAAATCGTACTATTAAAAATACCAAGGCAAGTATGAAGCAGATTACTAAACTCCATTTCACTTCCTCCTCCATATACAACAATCCATATCAGAAACATCAAAGACAACAAAGGACAAAAATCCAGTACAAATCCACCAAAAAAATACAAAATCCCATTGCATATATAGCAAAGACACCATAGCTTACAAAATCCCAAGGCAAGCATGAAGCAGATGGCCATACACCACATCACTGCCAACTCCATATACAAAACTCCAAAGCAGAAAAAGAAAAGACACCAATGTATAAAAAATCCAAACGCAGGCTTGCAACAGAGTGCCAAAATCCATCACAAATCAAACACCAATTACAACAGCCAATTGCAGATACATCAAAGACACCATATTTTACAACATCCCAAGGCATGAATGAATCGGATTACCAAACTCCTCAAACCATCCACCTCAATATACAAAACCCCACAGCAGCTCCAATAAAGAACCATAGTATAAAAAATCACATTTCAATCATGCAACAGAGGGCCAAAATCCAACACAAATCCATCACAAAATACAAAAGCCCAATGCATATACAGCTAAGACACCATAGTTTACAACATCCCAATGCACGCATGAATCTGAAAGCCAAATTCCATTACATATCCCACTGCATCTCCAACAAAGACACCACGGTATACAAAATCCCACGTCATACATGAAACATAGGGCCAAAATACATAAAAACCCAAATCAGGACAAAAAATTCAAATGTTTTTCACATTTTAAATCCATTAGCCCGCAAATTTTTTTTACATTTTCCCATCTGGTTTCTTAGCAGTGCCTCCTTCATTATCTACCCAAACAGTCAGCGTCGTGAAGTGAAGCCAAAAAAGCCCAATGCAGATACATCAAAGACACCATAGCATAAAAAATTCCAAGGCAACCATGAAACAAATTGCCAACATCCAATACATATCCCTCTCAAAAAACTTCAAGGGGAATAAAACACTCACAAAATCCATATCATAGCATATGACGCTCAAGCAAAGTCAGCTCCAACTTGGGAACTAAAGGAACCACATTGCCAACCATCCAGTATGAAGGATATACAATATAACTTGCTTTAATTAGCAGGAGCACAAACATAGTGTTATATTTTTAAGTTTCATCAGTGGGCTTTTTGAATGAAAGAAAAAAATATGAAATCAATCATGTCCATATCTGAAAACCCTGCAAATCCCCAACAAGCATGCATTTAACACACCCAAATTTTCCATCATTTCCCACCCACTTTTTAAGTTTACCTCGTACTCAAAACCAAACCCAAAATATACACAACGTTATTGATAAAACCAACTATAATTTACAAACCCCATGCATCATCATCTCCGTCCCCATCTCCTCCAGCATCATGCCTTGCCCTCTACATCTCCTCAATCTTCTTGGCAATGAATCGCTTCCTAAAACACTCTGGCATCGCCAAAAATCTCCTATCGTCTATCTCTTTTTCGCTAAGGTCCATAAACATTGTATCCAACACTTCTTCTGGATACTCTTTTAGTGCATACAAACGTGTAGAAAGCACTTCAATCCAGTGGGAGTGGGAGATCTTTATTGCTTTAGCGACCTCTCTAACATTGTCAACCATTTCCCTCATGAGGTCGGGCTCATTCCTTAATGTCCTACGCATTTTCTTTTTACCCACAGAGGGTGGGCTAGCATGGCTTGTCCCTGCTGGAGAAGGCCACGTCGACACAGACTGGGGGATGTTGCGTGGGACATCATTTTTGGTTGATGCAGTAGGGATGGGTGTAGGAATTTCTTGATCTCCATCAACATCATAAAATGCACCAAAGGATTGATACACAACCTTCCTAAAATCCCCATTAGCAGTGTCATCTCAGATAATCAGCCTAAAATCATCAAGCCATGGTAAAGGTTGACTGACATAGTCTTTCAACCTATGGTTTGCTTGCAGGAATAATGCATCAATTATTATGAAGTTTAAACTTACATAATTTAATTTTATTTTCAGCTTTAAATAATATAGAATTAAATACCGTGGGCCAGGGTAAATAAATTTCAACTTCGAGTTCTATCATCTTCTTCTCCTCCGACCAACCAGCTCTACTTATTTCGAAGCACGATAACATATCAGAAACGCAACACGACAGCCCATTCATATGATTGCGGACATGTTGGCTTGTGTATTCCGTTCCATAAATGGAGTTGATATGTGAAGCTACAGATGTGATGGCAGTCCCTTTGAAAGTCTTGTAAAATTTATTACCTTACCTTGCATGTTCCGCAAGGAATGGAATTAGGGCTATATCATGCTCCACAAGCCACACTTTGTTCGTATGACTATTTGTGGATGGTTTTTTTGTTCTTTTTCAGGGACTTGACACCGATGTATCCTCCTCCTCATCACGGTAACTCGACTGCCTAGACGAGTCACTTCCGACATTTGTGTCACGCCCGCTTTGTGATGAAGGCATGGTTAAAGCACTTTGGGTAGACAGGCTTCTAAATGGAGGGATTGCCCCACCTTGGACCATATGCATAAATCCCGGAGGAGTCGGCATGGGCATGGGCATGGGCATACTATAATTGGGATATGGTGGAAAAGGCATAATGGATCCAAATCCATGGAAGCTCTGAGTAGGATATTTCAAAACACTCATCCTACGCGTCATAGGGCGCCCAAGCAATTGATCCATCCTTCTTTCTTCTTCTGCCCACTGTGTACCAAAGGAAGGGTCATAGAATGGTGGCATAGGATCACTCCCTTGCCCTGGTTGAGATGACTCGTTGATGAGTGGTTTATATGTATACATTTCACGCTCATCTCACACGCTTTTCGCCTCATTTTATTCACTGTTTCATTTTATTTCATCCGCTTTTGTTTCCATTTTAATCTTTGGTTCCAATTTGTGCGTTTCAGGAAAAAGGAAATAAATTCAGGATAATGGAGCATTAAAAAGGCGAAAAGTACTAAAAAGAGTCAAAGAAGTGAAAGGAGCGAGCAAGGCGAGGAGAGGGAATCAAAAGAAGAGAAATCTCGAGGAGATGCCATAAGAAGCGCCAAGCCCTGCAAGGACTGAATACTCTCAACACTGTGGCCATCTTCACTCCTTCTCATTTTTCTTTCGAAGAGTGTCTCGTCCCGATTCCAACTCCACCTCATTTGCTCAAATCCGATTTTTCTAGATTTTTCTAGATTTTTCAGAGTGCAGCTTGGTTGTACTGGAATTTCCACGCGGCTGTATGAATTATTTTTCAATATTTTAAGCCATCACACAGCCGTATAAGTGTATGCTTAACTCAAGCCCTCTCCATACGACTGTGTCCTCTTCACCCAAACAAGGCAAGCGGCATCGCAAATTAACGCGGCCGTATGAACCAACTTCATACGACCGCATGGTTCTCTCCTCACTAAGCAAGAGCAAATGGAGAACCATGTAGCTGTGACGGCTGCGTCATTTTCATCTCAACCCAAGCGCAGCAGCAGCGAACAAAGCGACTGCGTGGTTCAACCATGCGGCCGTGTGAAAGCGTGTCGAAGGCAAAACCTGACACTGCTAGGGTTGCTATTTAAGGGAATCGACGCCGTCATTTGTGGGGTCGAGTCTTTTAGGCCGTTTTGGCTCCTTTTACTATTTTATTCCATTTTTAGGAGTAGTTTTAGAGGTTAGATGAGATTTTGAGAGCTTCCTATCTTGTTTTGTAATGAGGATTGACAACCCAAATTATGAATCAAGGAGATAAGCTTTCTTTTGCTTTTCTTTGCATTATTATTGTTATTATCTATGTTGTTCTTTGTTTCTCTTTTTTATTTCTTTGATGCGTGTTGATTAGTTCATCGATTTACATAGCTAACAATAATCTATGACAAAATTGGTACTCAATTACCCATCCTCCCTGCAGACGACCCGTAAAGCGCTACGACGACATCCGTGTGCTTGCTGTTTACAAATCTTAAAGCTCTATCAAGTTTTTGGCGTCGTTGCCGGGAAGGTTGGATTGATTGATATTAGTTTTGTCGATTGGTTAAGTTTAGACTACGTGCCATATAAAAATTTATAAATATAATAAACGAATTCTTTCTCCACCACCATTATTAATTTGTGCTATCTCTTGTACCACTGACGCACTTGTCTTAGCCATAATTTTTATTGTCAAGTGGATTATTTGAACTATGTGGATGCCCGATGGATCGTACCATGGGAATTTTCATGCCTACAGGCCATACAGTGCTCAGATAGTGGGATATGAAAATTTTCCGCAGATTTTTGCAGTTTGTAAAGCTTGTGGGATGCAGAGACATACGGCCATCCATTGCCAATTCAGTGTCCAACCCTACACCCTACACTCATATACCCACAACCTATACCAAGAACCCTCCAGTCCTTACCCCCAAATTTACACACCCCCTCCTCCACCAAAATCGAGCCTTGAAATATTCTTGAAAAACTCCCTTGCAACCCATTGGACTCCACCACCACAACCACAACCATTTTCAACCCCGAAGTCTTACCTTGAGTTATTATTAGAAGGTCATAAACCAAGGCCAGACGACTCCATTACTTTCATTTCCACCACCACCACCACCACCGAAGTCTGAACTTGAGTTGTTAGTGGAGAATTCCCTAGCAACCCAACACCAGATGACCACACCCCTATTTCCACCACCCAAATCCCATCTTGATTTGTTAGTGGAGAGTTCCTTTGAAAACCAAGGCCCAACGATTCCATCACCCTCATCTTCATTTCAAAAGTCTAACCTTGAGTTATTGATGGAGGATTCTATAGTAACCCAGGCCAGATGGATTCACCATTTCCATTTCTGTCCACCACTTTTACTTTTGGGGGTGAAGTAGCCGTGCCTCACACATCGTCAACAACATGCACCACGGAAGGTCACTCGCATGGTGTACAATTTCAAATTTCTGATATGAACCCCTTTCTCCATGTAGATACCGATTTTGAGACACGTGCCACCAAGGCTCACATCCATCACCATACTCCAGATTACACGCCATAGATGGATTATGAGCCAAGCACAGACCCATGGATGCAAACAATCTCTGTTGAATACAACGTGGATGGAAACAACGATCGATGACTTCGTGTTTGATGATAACAAACGTGTGAGAACATTCTAATGTGTGTGCTAAGTGTTTTCAGAAGTGGCAAGCCCGTAAATACTTCATTGATGACGTAGTCAAAGCGGTGGAAAAATTACTATACACACAGCAAATTGGAAGACGGAGAAATTGATATTCACATAGCAATTGTAACTTGGTCAAAGATGGGAGAGAGATGAGGAGAGATCAATTCATCTCAAACTCCAAATATTTTTTGGATTGTTTCATATCAATTTGTGACGAAAACAAATCCAAATTACAAACTTCAAATCCTATTCGAATCCCTAATAGATTTCAAATCCTATCTCTAAGGGGGTTTCCTCTTGTCGACCTCATCTCTAGGAGATCCTATATTGTCGAAATCTCCTCCTAGCAAATCTCATCTTAGCCGACCCCAAAACCCTACCTACACCTATAAAAGCTATCATCTCCAAGGAGGGCTTTAAGTATTGCGACATACCAAGAGAGATAGTTGGCCAAAAATAATATCCCCAAGGAAAAAGTCACGCAACCCTCTCCAAAGCCTCAACTTTCCCTTGCGGCCTTCATCAACAACTTGCCAAGCCCCATTGTCCATCATTAGAGCCGCAAGAATCTAAGAAGGATCTTCCTAGCCGAAATCTCCAAAGGCCATACCTTAGGATCTAATCCCATTGCTACAAGTCCAAGGCCAAAAGAATCTCCAATACATCAACTCATTGCCGCAAAGATCAGCCACAAGCCAAGCTCCATTGCTCAATCATAATAGCTGTAAGACTATTGCTGACCGCTTGGAATCAGCCGCATCTTGGCCTGCCGGCCCAAGCTGAAGAACTCTGTCGACCTTATCTAGTAAGGAGCCTCAAGCTCTGTCGACTGCATCCTATTGCTTGCTGACTACTTGCCCAAGCACTACTTACCAACCGCTGATAGTTTGTGCCATCCATGCTCGACGACCCGTGCCAAACTATGCCTACTGATCTTGCCGACCGAGCCTCCGCAAGCACCAAACCAAGCACTACTCAGACTATTGACCCGCTCAGCTGCATGTGCCAAAGGGGCCACCGATCACCATCTTGTTGAGCCGTCTTCCTTGCAGACCGAGCCCTCTCTAGTGCCAAAGCTAGTGCCGATCTACCATCAGCTAGTGCCGACCAAGCAACCAAGATTCAAGTGCCAGCTGCAAAGAACCCTTGTGCCGACCCTTGCTTCCAAGCACCATCAGCAACTGACTTGCCTTTGGCAAGCCGTAACATCAACCAAGCCAAGGGAAAGACCAAAGACGCAAGCTAGCTGATCATTGGAGGAGCCGCAACTTGAGTTGTAGGCGTGACAATGACTACTTGTCAGACTTAGATCTGACTCGTGCTGATCGACAGAGACGCTACACCATTACTGAGCTATTCTAAACTCTATTTTATTATCTCTGTGATATTAGTGTAGCGATCTTTGTAGGGAAAACTTTACCATTGATACATATTTTGGGGACTTGTCTAATGGGGGCTAGACAAGAGGGTCTTGACGAGTTGTAGCTAGTCAAGATAGAGCGTTTATTAGGTTGATAGTGTTTTGCACCGGTGGAGTGTGGTACGACTAGGTGAGGAGTGGGAGCTCGGGACTCATTATAGTTGTGCAAAGAAACATATTAATCTAGTATTGCTTAGGCTGGACATAGGTTGTTGGGGTGACCGAACCAGGGTAAATCTGTGCATACTCTGTGATTGCACACTTTTTCTCTGCCTGTGATTATAACTGTGTGTGATTTCTCGTGGGTTGCACGAGAATTTTTATTAGCCTATTCACCCCCCTCTAGGCTTAGATCCAGATCCAACAAGTGGTATCAGAGCAGGTTAGAGGATCTAAGCTAGATTGACCATGGATAACTTTATTGATTGTGCTTTTTCTGAAGGTCAGTCCATATCACGACCCCCAAAATTTAATGGAGTAGATTATGCTTATTGGAAATCTAGGATAAAAATCTAATTAGTGTCTGTTGATTATAAGGTGTGGAAAATTGTTGAAAATGGATATAAACCGCCTGTGATTAAAATTGAAGACACTGAAATAATTAAACCTGAAGAAAAGTGGGATGATGCTGATTGGAGACTTTATCCTTTAAATGGAAAAGCTATGAATGCTCTTATATGCTCTTTAGATAAGTCTAAATTTAATCATATCTCACATTGTACAACTGCGTAGGAAATATGGCACATGCTGGAGGTGACGCATGAGGGAATGTCACAGGTGAAGGAGTCTAGACTTGCCTTGCTGAGCACAGAGTACAAGAGCTTCTGTATTCTTCCGTCAGAATCCATATCAGAGATGTTTACGAGGTTCACAGACATCGTTTACAAGTCAGCTCCCTTGGTAAGCCAAACTATAGCCTTGAGCAGGTGAGTAAAATCTTAAGGGCGCTGCCAAGCTCGTTCAGGCCTAAAGTCACTGCCATTCAAGAAGCGAAAGATCTAGCACAGTTGAGAGTGGAGGACTTGATAGGAAAATTAATGTCCCACGAGCTTGAGCTGCAGAATATAGAGGCTAGAGAGAAACCAGATGCAAAGGAAAAGGAACCGAAACCACTAGCTCTTCAAGCTAGCAAAGATGGCGACGAAGATGAGGAGGAGATATCACTAATGGTCAAAAACTTTAGAAAATACGTCAGAACTCCTCAAGGATGAGAAGAAATGTATAAAAGGTTCATTCGCTCTAAAAAATTTAATTCTGATAGAAATCCCTCTGAACAGAATACTACTAATAGAGTTGAATGCTTTAAATGCAGGAAAAAGGGGCACTGCACGAGCATTGTAAACAAGAAATAGCTAATGTCACAGAGAAGAAAGGAAAAGTTGTGGTGCGAACATGGGACATGGACAGTGAAGATGAGAATGAGGAGATTGAAACCCACTCCTCCCTCTGCTTAATGGCAAAGCACGACGAGGTAAAATCCTACACCAAAGCTGAACTTTTAAATATTTGTAAAGGAATGCAAGATGAGATTAATATGCTAGAACTTACTTTAGATGACTATAGAAATGGTTGTTTTGAATTGCAAAAAGAAAATTATGACATGTTGAAAGAAACTGAAAATCTGAAAGAAGAACAAACATCACCATGTTGAAAGAAGAAAAATCTAGCTCACCTGAAAAAGTTGATTGTCTTTCTTGTCCCTCTTTGTTAAAAGAGATTAGCATGCATAAAGAAAAATTTATTAAGATTGAAACTGAAAATAAATTGCTTATTGAAAAAATGTGCATGCTAAATAAAGAGCTTAAAGAAAAAATGATTGTGTTTGAAAAGAAGTAAGAGGAAAACAAGAAAGCTTTCATTAATAAATGCACTTTGCTTGTGAACGAAAATACTTTATTGAAATCCAAAGTCAGTAGTCTAGAATTGTCATTAAAGAACTTTTCAATTGGAAAACAATCGTTGGACATTATGCTTGGAAATCAACTTTATGGCAGTAATAGGCGAGGACTAGGATATGGTTTAAAAATGTTGAAAAGACTAAATATAGAAATGTTCACATTGAAACAACAAAGGTCAGAAATGTGCATGCAAAGTGATTTACTTGTTCTTTTATTGGTCATACATCTTATTATTGTAAGTTTAGGAACACAAAAATGAAGTTTAAACAAGTGTGGGTTCCTAAATCTTTGATGACTCACATGCGTGTACCTTGTTGGATTCCAAGGTCACACATAACATCTACCGTGTAGGTAAGATGGAGATTTGGCAAGGAACTACAAATTGAACGCTTCATTATTTAGCTCCTTAGCCAAATGAGGACTCAAAGGTATATTTTTCTACTTTGCACTTAATGCATACCTTCATAGCATTTTTTATTTGTTTTGTGTGCTTGACTTTTTTATTTTTTGTGTACTAGTTTGCTTGCTAGCTAGCTTAGGCCTTTATAATCAAAATAAAAAAAAATTCAAAAATCAAAAAGCAAAAAAAAATTGGTGCTTAATGTATATCTTTTCCTTTGTATCATTCAAGTGGTATTAATGAATGAAACTCATATCCTTATAGAAATCATAGTATTATTGTTATAGCTACATGCGCCTGTTAGTATCTCTAAAATAGCCATGACATGTTTAATGAATTAAGTAACATGATTTCTACACCTACACTTTCACTTTCACTAGTATTGAATATTGTTGCACAATTGGAGATTCTTTTATGAAATAATGGAAAGTGAATGTATGATGAATAATAACTGAAAATGTAAGGGATATGATGTGTTCTTGCCATGGATAAAAATTGAGGTCAAAAGAATTGAATATGAAAAAAGTACATGAATATTGCTCCGTATGTAAAATGGATACAATTTATGGCAAGTATACTACCCACGAGTATCCAACATATGCTTTATTGGTAATCTTTAGCATTGGTGTTATACTCGTCAAGCAATGCCACCCCCACATCTAAGAGTCCTTATAGGCTATATTTTTAGGGTGTGATACCTTGAACTCATTTTTAATGAGATCGGGAAAATCAATCATAGGTGATTTCATGTTTAATGGAAAATGTGGATTGGTTTTGATTGCATTTCTTAAGAGTATTTCCCTTTGTGCCTCAATTATTTAATCATCAACTTACACGATGGTGTAGAAGTCTACGTTACACTTTTCATTGAATTTGAAGTGCTTATTCTAAGAAAATGACATGCAAGTGCTTGTTGTAATTTATAATACTATATTTTTGCATGTGACATGAATTAGACTTCGTTTATATACTTTTGATGATAACAAAAGGGGGATAATGATTGAAGATTTGATGCATGTGATGCATGTGATATTGGCTTAAGGGGGAGCATGCATTAATGAAACATTGATAGTGTGAATGTGCTTATTGAATACATGAATACATGTTCAAGGGGGAGCATGAAAATAATGGGAGCATGCCATGCTAATATGTATCACATCTTTCTTATATTTGTCGTATGCTTGTATACTTGAACATCATTGAGATATTGTTGCATACATCCTCCCTTTATCACACTTCACACACACACACACACACACATCACGATGATATTATTAGGAACGTTATTGCAAATGTTGCATTGGTTTGTCATCATCAAAAGGGGGAGATTGTTGTATACAACGTGTGTTGGATACAACGATCGATGACTTTGCGTTTGATGATAACAAATATGTATGAACGTTCTAATATATGTGCTAAGTGTTTTCAGGAATGTCAAGCCCGTAAATACATCATTGATGATGTAGTCAAAGCAGTGGAAAAATTGCTATACACATAGCAAATTGGAAGATGGAGAAATTGTTATTCACATAGCAATTGTGACTTGGTCAAAGATGGGAGAGAGATGAGGAGAGATCAATTCATCTCAAACTCCAAATATTTTTTGGATTGTTTCATATCAATTTGTGATGAAAACACATCCCAATTACAAACTTCAAATCCTATTCAAATCCCTAGATTTCAAATCCCATCTCTGAGGGGATTTCCTCTTGCCCACCTCATCTATAGGAGATCCTCTCTTGCCAAAATCTCCTCCTAGCAAATCTCATTTTAACCGACCCCAAAACCCTATCTACACCTATAAAAGCTATCATCTCCAAGGAGGTCTTTAATTATTGCGGCATACCAAGAGAGATAGCTGGCCAAAAATAATATCCCCAAGGAAAAAGTCACACAACCCTCTTCAAAGCCTCAACATCCCCTTGCAGCCTTCATCAACAACTTGCCAAGCCCCATTGTCCATCATTAGAGCCGCAAGCATCTAAGAGGGATCTTCCTAGCCGAAATCTCCAAAGGCCATACCTTAGGATCTAATTGTAGGGGAAATTGTTGGTCCCTTAGGGCACAAAAACTCTAGTCCTGTCCTAAGTCGGTCGGAACATAGACAGAAAAACAATAGCAGCGGAAGAAAAACTATGTTAACTAATTAACATGCAGTTAAAACATTTTTAACTTAGCCTTAAGGTCCAAGACCCTATGCCAAGATCTATGCCGACTTGTGATGGATCTGACCATCCCAAGAAGGATCTAGCCTACTGCGATTAAACTAAACTAATGCTAATAAAATACTTTAACCACATACCCAGAATCTCAGCCCTGTAGCAGGCGAGATGTTCCGCGCTGTCTTCCGAGCTGCTCCCGTTCCATGCCGAGCCGCTCCTTGAACCGCTCCCCGAACCGCTCCGCATCCCGAGGCGATCAATCCCCGTGCCGCCGAGCCAACCACGCGCCGAAGAAAGTTTCACGCGAGTGAAACCTCCGCCTAGATTTCGGATCCAGAATCCGAACTCCTTCGTGGCTTTGCCAGAGCCCTCAGGAGTAAGGAAGAAATTTAGGGAGATGAGAAATATTAATTTAAGCCTAGATCCGAGCGTGCTCCAACATTTACGAGAGCCACTCAGATCTAGAGATTGGGACGAGTTTTGAGAAAGGGGGGAGACCCTTATTTATATAGGCGGCGGACTCTCCCCTTTTCTCAAAATCCAATGTGGGACTAAACAATGAGTTAATTTAAAATCAAGTTAGTTTGCACTTCACAAAGTGCAAACTTCCGTGAATTTTAACTCACTCACCGTTAAGCTTCAGGATTGATACAACCTATCAATACGACAAGCGTTCAACAGTGAACGCATAGGAAAAAACCGTTCGTCAATCGGAGTTCGTTTGACCCTCCAATTGAGTGTCCAAAGATCAGCCTACGGCTAGTTTTTTGCAAAAACCAGCCGTCAAATCTGCCATCAAACCTAGGGTTCAGCACCCTAAGGTGGGGCCCAATCTGTGGGCCCCACAGCCTCAAACCCAGGCTGACTGGGCACCTGCCAGACCTGGGCACGGGCGCCCAGGTCTGGCACGTGCGCCCAGGCGCCCAGGCGCGGGTGCCCAGGCGCCAGGCGGGCGCCTGGGCCGGGCGCCCAAGGCGCCCAGGCCCGCCTGGGTGGCCCGCCTGGGCGCAGGCCCAGGCGCCCAGTGCCTGGGCCTGTGCCCAGGCCTGCCTGCCTAGGTTCCTGGCTCAGTCAGGTCTGGCCAGGCACCCAGGCCAGACTTGGTCTGGTCTGGGTCAGCCTGGTCTGACCCGGTCTGATCTGTTTGGCTGTTTTGGCTCTAACTTGAGCATCCTGTGTCTGATTTGGACGACGTTCGAACCTGGGTCTAGACCGGGACATTCCCGTCTTACCCGTGAACTTTTCCTTGCGTTTATATTATTAAATATTGTATTAAACAATTTAATACACATTTAATCGCTTTTGCATCAAATGCAAAATAGTCCCTATCTAAGCTTAAATTACCATATTGCATCAAATGCAATTATTTCATCCCTTGCATCAAAAATGCAATTATTCTCCCTAACTAATTTCTACCTATTACTAGACGAAGGTCGCACTCTTTGTGTGACCCTACGGCCTGACCCTACTACAGGTTGGGCTCGAAGCCCTATACGACAAAGACCACGAGCAGTGGCTGCCGTCCCTGTTTCAGCATCATTATAATGTGGTTAGCTCATCAACATGAGAATTGTCGGGACCACCCTGACCGTGTCTGTGATGACTTCTGCAGTTATAGTCTCTTCGTCTAAACTGTGTCGTGTAGATCAAGTCTGGGGTACGGTTAAACTGTCAACCCCAATAACTTGACTCCGGTTACTTTCGATCAATCTTTAGTCAATAAATGTTGGACTTCTTCCAACATACTCTGCGCAGAGTTTTTACTAAAGACCGAACTAACTCTACGACACTAACTCCCATTGACCGGGAGAGACGAATCCTCTCTTGGTCATTACTCGCCTCGTATGTTTCAAGTGACACCCAATCAAAAGACCTTTCGACAGGCATTGCCTCGAAGCTAGGTCAGTTAATATAAGTGGCACCGTTCACACACAGGTTTGTCAAAATGACCTCAAGTCAAAAGACCAACTATCCTATCATCACTCAGAGTTATCACTGATAGATTGGTCAATATAACCATATGATAACTCTAGTGGATCGTTCAGTGAACTCATTCTAATGAGCACATGTGTCTCGTCTTCGACTTCGCCAAGTCAAGCGATCATGAGATCATTGCCACCGCTAAACGGTGAAGACTAAGACACAATGGTCTATCCGATGTTTCGATATCCTTGTCTCGAAACATCTACGACCACGAACCATTTTAGACTTATGCTACAGACGGTCAAACATTTCTCCATGATCGAGATACTCATCTCGATACCCGTTTGACCTTGCATAAAGTCTCAGGACTTTACCTAAGTTGATATCTAATGTTAACTACATTACAATATAACTTAGATAAATTATTACCAAACAGCTTACTGTTATTTCGAACAAGATGTTTGTGCTATTCACACAGGAATAAATGGCCTCGAGGGCATCATATTCCTACACTAATCCCATTGCTACACGTCCAAGGCCAAAAGAACCTCCAATACATCAACTCCTTGCCGCAAACATCAGCCACACGACAAGCTCCATTGCTCAATCATAATAGCTGTAAGACTATTGCCAACTGCTTAGAATCATCTGCATCTTGGCATGTCGACCCAAGCTGAAAACTCTGCCGACCGTATCAAGCAAGGAGCCTCAAGCTCTACCGATCACTCCATGTTGCTTGCTGATCACGTGCCCAAGCACTGCTTACCGACCGCTGCTAGGTCGTGCTATCCATGCTCGACGACCCATGTCGAACTACTGCCTACTGATCTTACCGACCGAGCCTCCGCAAGCACCAAACCAAGCACCGCTACGACTGCTGACTCGCTCAGCTGCATGTGCCAAAGGGGCTACCGATCACCATCTTGCTGAGCCGTCTTCCTTACAGACTGAGCCCTCTCTAGTGCCAAAGCTTGTGGCGATCTACCATCAGCTAGTGCTGATCAAGCAACCAAGATTCAAGTGCCAGCCGCAAAGAACCCTTGTGCCGACCCTTGCTCCCAAGCACCATCGGCAAAGTGACTTGCCTTTGACAAGCAGTAACATCAACCAAGCCAAGGGAAAGACCAAATATGCAAGCTAGCTGATCATTGGAGGGGTTGCAACTTGAGTTACAGACGTGACACTGACTACTTGTTAGACTCAGATCTGACCCGTGCTGATCGACAGAGACGCTACACCATCACTGAGCTATTCTAAACTCTATTTTATTATCTTTGTGATATTAGTGTAGCGATCTCTGTAGGGAAAACTTTACCATTGATACATGTTTTGGGGACTTGTTTAGTGGGGGCTAGACAAGAGGGTCTTGACAAGTTGTAGCTAGTCAAGATAGAGCATTTACTAGGTTGATAATGTTTTGCACCGGTGGAGTGTGGTACGACTAGGTGAGGAGTGGGAGTCGGGACTCATTGTAGTTGTGCAAAGAAACATATTAATCTAGTATTTGCTTGGGGGCTAGACGTAGGTCGTTGGAGCGACCGAACTAGAGTAAATCTGTGCGTATTCTGTGATTGCATACTTTTTACTCTGCTTGTGATTTCTTGTGAGTTGCACGCGAATTTTTATTAGCCTATTTACCCCCCTTTAGGCTTAGATCCAGATCCAACGATTTCCCTCGCAGAGGTTGTTATCAAGCAAGGGCCACATGAAAGCACCGAGGAGGCCATGGAGAATACCCACGTTGATGAGGAGGAAGAGCATGAAGCCATGGACACCATGACTCATCTCATTGAGCTTGGTACTCCCTTACCTCTACCACTTCCTCCACAGCCCCCTCACTCCACCAGAGGCATCGTATCCACCAGAGCATGACACCATTCAGGGAGACTCTTTAGACCCTACGTGCTCATTTTCCGAATCTCATATTACATTCCTATATTTTTAGATTCAGATTCTTCTGACATTCCATGTCCTCCATAGGATTCAAATTCACATCACATGGAGGCATGCTAGATTATGTCAGCACCTGACTAGCACATCGATGAGCATGGCCAAGAGATGCGCGCGTCATCACCATAGCATAGCAACACATTCTCTGGGAGTTATCGTCACCCTATTCCATGCTTTATATTTCACTTTGACGATACTCTTTGGGATACATATATTGAGGGAAATGATTTATCACCATAGACTGATGCTCCTTTTCTTTCACAAGATTTAGGAGGACGTCCTCGAAAGAAGCCGGGGGAGCATTGCTGGAATTCATCGGTATTCGTGGCACCAGGACATTAGCAGAGCCATGAACGGAGCAGGAAGAGTAGTTACATGCTCCATTGGAAATTTTGGATCCACCTTTTGATCAAGTGATCCCAATTCCAGTAGTATAGATAAATTTTATACGCTTTCTAGGTAGGTTAAATAATCTCGCCTCCTCTCGATAGCGAGGGAAGCGTTCTAGGATTTTCTGCTTTTATTTAGTCTATTAATAAATGAATAACTCGTCGCCCTCATATTTTATGAACCGAAACTCAATATGAGATTCATTGCCAGTTCTTTGCCATTGTTTCGTATATTATGACTCTCACACCCCCACACACCACACACACACACACACACACACACACACACACTCATGGACCCTCACTTTTATCTACTCATTTCATTGTGAGTATACATTTATGCTAGCTTGGGGGATGGTCATTACACTTGCACCATTCGCACCCCCATATTTTACACTCTTTTAAGCATTGAGGACACTGCTTAATTCTAGCTTGGGGGAGTGTGCATTGCATGCTTGGTTTGCCTATTTTATGTTTAGAATTCCATTGCGACAAGTTCTATATGCACGTATAATTTAAGCGAATTTTTTTTTTCAGATTTTCATTTCTTTTTAATCAATTCCCTATTTCTTATCGTGATATATGCTTGAAAATGTTTCTAATGTTAGATGTCAGCGTAATATACTTTCCATGTTCATGTTCATAATCATTGAGATAAAAGTACTCGAAACAGGCATGAGCTATAGTATATCATGGAAACCCACTTCATGCATGCATCTTGGTGGCTTTAGTTGAGCATAATGACTAGTGGACCCATAGGATTTGGTTTTATGATATACTATCCAATACTGAGGAGTGTCATTACCTAACTCTTTCATGTTCAAAAAAAAGAACAAAAAGAAAAGGAAAGAGAAAAGGGGGGAATTTTTGCGTGTATATATAAGAAATAGAATAAAACATGCACCGTTCCCCCAGCAACACTGAGTAACCGGATCCCCATGATAGAAATCGTCGGGGCCTCACGTCAAAAGGTTTAGCTTGGGGGAGTGCATACAAATAATATTTCTAGTTGGTTTGAGCTAGTAGGTTCAAGGGGTCCTTTTTGGCCCGATGCCCTAAGGCCGTCTAACCTAGGAGTCATCGACCCAACGCTCCTTACACAAATCAACTAAGAATCCAAAAAGTTTTACTTAATAAAGATTTTGGGCATGAATAAGGCTAACAATTTCACGAGTTATGGAATGAGAACGTGTCGTAAATACCACCTCCTTTAGGAGTTCACGACCCATTATACGACACTAGCTCCTCATCGACCCATCACATAATCTCGGTCTCCATTTTTATTGCTCATGCAGGATAGAGGAATTGTTTTGGAGATTTGAGCGTGAGCATGATCTTGTATATTGCATGATGATTTATGTTGGAAATAACCCTTTAAGCTATATCTTGATGGATAGATAGGAATTGGCATGTTTATTAATCCAGAATCTGAAATTCCTCGTTTTCCACACATATATGCTTATCGCTATGGAATTCTTGATATAACTTGTTGAATGCATGCGTACCCCGTTCTTTTTTTATTTGTCTTCCTCGAGGACAAGAAAGAGTTTAGCTTGGGGAATTTTGGTGAGTGGTTTAAATGTATACATTTCACGCTCATCTCACACGCTTTTTGCCACATTTTATTCACAGTTTCATTCTATTTCATCTGCTTTTGTTTCTATTTTACTCTTTGGTTCCAATTTATGCGTTTCAAGAAAAAGGAAACAAATTCAGGATAATGGAGCATTAAAAAGGCGAAAAGTATCAACAAGTGTCAAAGAAGTGAAAGGAGCGAGCAAGGCAAGGAGAGGGAATCAAAAGAAGAAGAATCTCGAGGAGATACCACAAGAAGCATGCAATCCATGCAAAGACAGAAGACCTGCTCTCAACAATGTGGCCATCTTCACTCCTAATTTTTCCTTCAAAGAGCAACTCGACCCGATTCCAACTCCACTTCATTTGCTCAAATCCGATTTTTCTGGATTTTTCTAGATTTTCTGGAGTGCAACTTGGTCGTGCTGGAAATTCCACACGACAATATGAATTTCCACGCGGTCGAATGAATTGTTTTTCAACAATTTAAGCCATCACACGGCCGTATAAGTGTGTTAATCTACTTAACTCAAGCCCTCTCCATACGGCTGTGTCCTCTTCACCCAACCAAGGCAAGTAGCAGCGCAAATTGCCACGACCGTATGAACCAGCTTCATACCGCCTCATGGTTTTCTCTCCTCACCAAGCAAGAGCAAACAGAGAACCATGCGGCCGTGTGTTTTCAAACCACGCGGAAACCAAGCGGTCGCGTCGTTTTCACCTCAACCCAAGCACAGCAGTGGAGAATGATGCGGCCGCGTGGTTCACGTGGTTGAACCACGTGGCCGTGTGAAAGAGGGTCGAAGGCAAAAACCGACACTATTATGGTTGCTATTTAAGGGAATCGACGTTGTCATTTGTGGGGCCGAGTCTTTTAGGTTGTTTTGGCTCCTTTTACTGTTTTATTCCATTTTTAGGAGTAGTTTTAAAGGTTAGATGAGATTTTGAGAGCTTCCTCTCTTGTTTTATAATAAGGATTGACAACCCAACTTATAAATCAAGGAGATAAGCTTTCTTTTGCTTTGCTTTGCATTGTTATTGTTATTAACTTTATTGTTCTTTGTTTATCTTTGTTATTTCTTTGATGCGTATTGATTAGTTCATCGATTACGTAGCTATCATTAACCCAGGATGAAATTGGTACTCGATTACCCATCCTCCCTGCGGAAGACCCGTAAAGTGCTACGACGATAGTCGTGCGCTTGCGGTTTACAAATCTTAAAGTTCTATCACCTGTCCTTGCTTACAAAATCATTAATTCCATAACATAGCACAATTGTGGCAACTGACATACACCCTCATATAGTACATGTAATAAAAAATGAATGTAAAATTCCCTACCATAGATATCATCAAGCATCAGAAACCAAAACAAGAGAAATAAAATAATGAGTTAAATCCAGTAAATTGTAACCACATCTCATGCATTGATCGAGCAGGAACTAACTTCGAAACGATATCGTATAACCGCAAGCGCACGGTATAGTGGCAAAGAGGGTATCGAATATGGGGAAGCTGTGCTATACTACCTATCTACTCCTAGGTTGAGTTAGACTTGCAGGTTTATTGGTGGATGTGGAATATGGAATGTTGTAATGGTGATGGATGCGAAGATCGTGTCACTCGATATCGCAGACAAGGGATTCCACACAAAGAAAAGAATAAAATATGAAAGACTAGGGCTTTAGGACTCGCCACCAGGTCCGTCGAAAGTCAACGCTAGGCTAGGAATCTTACGTTGTATTGGGTTTATGGGATTGGTCTCTCAGCTTGTACCACTCTCGTGGATTAGAGCTTCGAGGTACTTCGGTGGCTCTCATTAACGCAATGGCGGTAGTTGTCACACACTGCTTCCCAAAACTACAGAGGCGAAGCGTGACTAAGGCCAGCTTGGGCCGGAGCTGTGAAGCTCGGACCTAATAAGCGTCTGTAGGGGGTACCATCTTAAAATTTTCAAGTTCTTGCATTAATAAGATTTGGAACAATAGCAAGTACAGAAAGAAAGTGGCATTCATTAATATAGAGAGATAATATTCAGCGAGTACAAAAGTCTAAAAAGAGAAGCCTAAGCATGACAACAACTACCAAAAGAGAGCAAACTAAAGTAGTAACCTCTGAAAGGTAGCGACGGAAAAGACCCCAAGGTCTGATCCTCGTCAGCACGTACTTTGGGTCGTCATCCTCTGGCTCCACGTACTCCGGTAAGTCTGCCTCGTCCACGAACTCTGGCTCGACACCTGACGTACATCACCCAAGAGAAAGGAACTGTACGTCAGGTAAAGTCTGCACAGAAATGTTAGACTCTACTGCAAGTGTATTTTAATTTAAAGCAAAATTTTACTGGTTGATTAGCATGCTGAGGTTATAATGGCAGTTATAGAAAGTAAACAGAGCAGGAAAAGTAAACAAGTCAAGCAGTAGCCGTAGCATGTGCTACCGACTACGGGACTAACCTAAACGGGTCAAGACAAGACGTGACAAGACAAGACAAGACAAGACAAGACAAGACACGTGTGACTTGAAGGGTTCACGCCTTACGGTTTGAGGGGGATCAGACCCTCTCCCCGTGCGCACGCTCAACCCTACCCCAACCCAAGTGCACAAGACAAGTCCGTACAAATGATCACTCACTCTAGCTTGGTGAGTGCCCTATTGCCCACAGGCTGTGTATCCATACAAGGGATAACCCACTCACTGGTGAGTGCGCTATTTCCCGCAGGTTGTGTATCTGTACAAGGGATCACTCACCCACTGGTGAGTGCCATATTACCCGTAGGCTGTGTATCAGTACAAGGGATCACTCGGTGAGTGCCCTATTGCCCGTAGGCTGTGCATGACATGACATGACATGACAAAATAGGGATGGTTCTTCTAGGGGGTCCACACGCACGCCCACACAGGAAAAGCCCTAAGGTGTCAAAAGTTGTTGTTGTTGCGCTTAGACTTCGTCGTCAAGTCTAAGCTGTCAAGGGGTGTCCCGGACGCTATCATTTCACGTCCGGTTCTCTTTGTTTACATTTCAACAGTTCTAAAAGTCTAAGGCCTAAACACGTCCGAATGTACAAGTGAGTACACTTGCCTGCGGTGGCGAGTGCGTCGTCTGTCTGGAGCGTCCCGTCGAAACGTCCCGTCGGCAATAGTCCGTCTGAAACAGGATCACGACGATGTCAGATAGCGCTTTTCCTCAATCATATTATGATTCATTTCTATGTTAAACGTGGCTACCCTAACAATCACACATCAAAATGTCCGTTCAGCCTATTCGACGATTCTATCCTATGTACACAGTCAAAAAGTCCGATCGTCGATCTATGGTTCCACATCGTTTTAGAGGAGCAGAAAGTAAATTTAGTTATTTTAGTTGATGACTTTTAATTAGGTTTTGATGACTTAAAGTTTGGGTTGCTACGAGTAAGATGGCTAACCTGGTACTACGAACACGCATGAATCTGGCGTCGAGTCTGGAAACGGTGTTGGTGCTCGTGTCCTCGATTGTAGCACAGTAAGGGTCGTCTCGAGATTGCCTTGGGATCGTATCGACTGCGGGTAGCGTAGCCGAGATGTCACGGCTACAGGTACGGTGTCGAGATCGCTTCGGTTGCGGGTCCAGGCAACGAAACGTCTACGGCAACGGTAACAGGGACGAGTCGCGACATCAGGAGGCCACGGAATCTGAGGCATGTAAGGGGGCTGATGTGGATAGAAGAGGCAGATCGGGATGTGGTTTGTGCACGACTTAGGCCAGAGGGTTATCTCGGCTTAGTGGGAGGCCGGTTTGCGCGCTATGTGGGTGAAAAGGACGGATCTGTGGTTCTAAAAAGAAGAGGGGCTGACGTGGGTTGAGCAAAGGAATCGGCAGCTATCAACGGGAAGATCTGCGGGCGGTGTCCGCTGTTCATGTGGAGGAGGCCGCAGTTCACCGTGAAGGCTGCCGTTGCGCGTATAAGGGCTACGCGTACCACGGCCTAGGTGGCCGGTTGTTCTGGGATAAACAGTGAGGAGGCTTGCGGCTTAGGGGGAAAGACCGACAGTTGGGGGGTTTCACCGTGGACTGGCTAGAGCCAAGGCTGTCGGGCCGGAGCTATGGGTTGTCGATGCTGGGTAGAGGGGGTATGGCAGCTTCGTTTGTGGTGGCCGGCGGCTGTGTGCTCAAGGGAGGGAGAGAGATCGAAGCTAGGGGAGGCCGGGCTGCTGTTATGGAGGGAGAGAACGCAGCTGCGTGCGCGAGGTACGGCCGACGGCAAGGGGGCCAGAGCAACTGTCGTTGGGAAGATGGAGAGTGGCAGATCCAAGGGAAGATGGCCTGAACATCTTGTGTGCTTGGAGATGGGAAGATGGCAGTTCGGACGTGAAGGGGTGGCCGGCATCAACTTCAGAGGGCACGGTGAGGCGGTTCAGGGGGTGTCGACACGGCCTAGAGTTTCTCGATGATGGCACACGGAGGAGGAGGGGAGAGGCGCACAGGTGGTGCAAAGGAAAGAGATGACAATACGAGCTTGGGTTAGGGTGCGGCCCGTGAGGGGAAAGAGATGAGGTACGGGTCTTATAATAAAATAATATTGAAGAGCAGCCTAGTCTATTTCTCGTGTGACTGAGAATGCAAAAGCCCTGGGTCTAGCTCCTTGTAGGGCTTCTATAGCTTGTCAGGAGGAGAGGGATAATTCACGTGGGGAGGGATAAGTGCTGATCTTGAGGGATTCCCTTGTGACGTGGGTCAAGGGGAGAGAGTAGTGGGCTGACAGTTAAGATATGGTGAGATATTTGATTCATTTAATGTATTGGATTAGAGTTGATCCCTATAAAAAACAAAACACCCGAACCATTTGGAAAGACTGGGAAAAGCTAAAGTTGGATTTTAAAAAGAATGGATTTAGATTAATATGTTAGTTGTTTTAAAAGGAGTTGATTTTTTATTAAACAGATTTGTTTTTAAAAAACATATAAATGTTTGATTTCCTTAGAAAACGGATCAGATTTAAGATTCGAAATTTTAATTAAAAAATATTTTATTTATTAATAATTAGGTTAAAGCATTTTGGTCTCTCGACATCCAAAAATTGCAATGAAAATACCGGGACGCTCGCGCCTCCGCGAGGGTTGTGAATACGTGGTTCGGTCATATGTTTGAGCTACGAAAAGCAGTAAAAATAATCAAATACGGAAATATGCGCACGAAACAACAAAGATACGTGCTAAAATACGTATGGTCGGAAAGCGGCCGTTACAGTAGTCGTTAATGTAGTGATATAGTTTGTCGGTAAATCCCCTCAAGGCACGAGCCGGGCATGTTCACAAGCCTTAGTTGGATCTACTGACTCCCTAATTAAATCCTAAGGATACTCCTTAAGTTAATCAATTTCACAGACCGTGGACATGGTCCCAGTACGAGATTCTCTCAAGGATTTGGCTGGATCAACCAAAGTACTTACCCTTTATTCCCAACACATCATAAAAATCCTATCTTTGCATCTAAATCCTAAAATCCTAGGGCTAATCCAGTAGCCCTAGATAGAACTACGCATGCACCATAGGATAAGTAACAGAAGATTCGATAATAGCACGGGAATTCATCATAGCATGCATCAAAGCGATATTCAATAAGAAATCACAAAGAAATAAAAAATGGAATTAAAAAGACAAAAGTACTTATTTTGATACAAAGGATGGGCCTATGGCGTAGCTTAACTTCCAAAAGATCGTCTCCCCAAAACTCTCCAAACTCTCTAAAAACTCTTTTTTCCCTAAAAATGATGGCTATCATTCTAATCTATCCCCTCTCCAAAACCCTCGCAAACCGCTTCAAGAAGCCCTCTCAAAGTCGTCCCCAAAGCAGGATCCGAACGCAACATAAAATCTGGGCCCACAGTGAGTCGGTCCGAGTAGGTAGTTGCTCGGTCGAGTCATCAGAAAATATGAATTCCTTGTCCAAAACTGCACTCTGCCTGCTCGGACCGAGTAGGGCCTACTCGGTCGAGTAGGTAGCTGCTCGGTCGAGTAGGTGGCTGCTCGGTCGAGTCATCAGAAGTCTGGATTTATTGTCCAAAAACGTCGCTCTGCCTGCTCGCACCGAGTAGGGTCTGCTCGGTCAAGTAGGCTGTTGTTCGGTCGAATTATCACTCTGCTCGGTCGAGTATGTTGCTGCTCGGTCGAGTAGGCAGCTGTTCGGTCGAATTATCACTCTGCTCGGTCGAGTATGTAGCTGCTCGGTGGAGTAGGCAGCTGTTCAGTCGAGTAGGCTGCTGTTTGGTCGAATTATCACTCTGCTCGGTCGAGTAGGGTCCTGCTCGATCGAGTAGGTGGTCGAAAACATATTTCAGCACTACAGCATCAGCTTGCAGAAATTCCCCAGAGCTCATTTTACCTCAGATTGGCACGTTCTTGGTGGCGTTGGAACCAGCTTGAAGTATACTATCTGGGAACAGTATCAGAAAAATACTAAAAAATACCAGGTGATAGCATATTTAAAAAGAGTGCATGGCTGTCTTGTTTCCAACACTTTGGGTTGCTCGATTCCTTCGCCGCATCATAGCTCAATCGAGTGACCTGGAATCCATGAGTCATGGTATTATAACCTGCTTTCTTCATTCTCGTCTTCTTCTTCCCTTCTATCTTGTCCCTTCCTTGCTCCCCAGCAGCTTTAAGTCACCGAACACGGCGCCTCAGGAGTTCCGGTGTCGAAGCACACACACTCTCCTCCAATATACTCCAAATCGCTCGATATTTCCTGAAATGCAACCAAACGCTCTTAAAGTACAATAGTTCCAATTATGAGCGTAAAAGCGTATGAAATATGTAATTGAGCAATCATTTTGACGTGTAATCATATAGATAAAATGTGGAATATAATGACACATCAAAATCCTCCAAGCTTACCTCTTACTCGTCCTCGAGGAAGACTAGTAAGAAGCTAACACGAGAGAGGGATACAATGGAGATGTGAGGCGGTGGTGTGTAATGGAGACAAGTGGTTCAATCTCAAATTCAGAAACTACAAGAACCCAATGTATGCAAGATCTCGTGAGCACACGTCAATTTGAAGTTAGAACACATATACACAACAAATACTTAAATCTCACTCAAATTAAAATAACGTGGATTTCAATAGATTTAATGAACTTGATAAGTGATAAAAATGAGAGTAGAGTTATATCATATCATAGTTTATCATGCAATATACTAAGTTTACAGGAATGAAACCAATGTCCACAACTCACTCTCTAAGCAGTATAATATGTCATGATCAAACGTTTTCAAGCATGCGTGGTATTTTGTTATACTTCATGGAATGAATTTAGCAAATTCAATCAAGGTACGTCATCACCACACTATGACCATTTCAAGACTCCTAGAACCCATCAACTTTTCCATGTCTTAGTTCTATATAGAAATGGAGATAAATGATATGGGATTTTTGTAGTTTTATATTGTTTTGGGCTATATGAATATTTCATATGCATTTTTCTTTCTTTATATACACGAGATAACTCAATATATACAAAAAGCAACATATGCATCCCAGACCAGATGGTCTTAGGGCAATGGGTTACGAAGAACCCCTAGGGCCTTTCATTCAGGATATTTGTTTGATTTTTGCATTTTTGGGGATTTTTGCAAACTCACGTAAACACGATGGAATGCAAAAACATAATCAAAGATCATTTATTGGCTATTCACAAAAGAAAAAGAAAAAGCATAGAATCTAGACATGGCTCAATTTCAGGAATCCTAATCATCACTACTTTGGTTGTCGTGAGGTTATCCTATCTCTTATGAATCACTAGACATCCATGAAGCAATAGAATTATCAATCAAATCACGCAAAAGTCAAATGATTTTCAGATTTGATTCATTCATTTTTATCTTAACTGTTTCGAGAATATGGTTGTGAAACTATGGATTTTACTATGAAAAAGCATATTAACAAAGATACACTAATCAAGGAATCAAACTCTAATCTAACAATATCAGAGTTCATAAAAAAATCCACGATATTTCATAGAAAATGAAGCATATGAGACATAAATATAGAAGTGAACATGGTTCATATGGAAATTTCGAAGTGTGTTTCAGATGAAGCAAAGTGCGTGCACTATACACTCCCCAAGCTTAAACATCACATTGTCCTCAATGTGTGTATGATATAAATAGAGGACAACGACAAGATGGGGCGCACCCAACAAAATAGTCTCTCTCCCCAAACTTAAACATCACATAAAAATTGGGGGGAGAGGTGGAATAAGAGCCAAATATAAGGGTGGGCATGGATGATAAATAGTGGGTTGGATGTAAAAGATAATTGAGCCATCATATGAGGTGAATTTATTAAACTAAGAAAGCATATAAAATCCTATACGGTCCTCTCACTGTCAGGAGGATTCGTGTTTATTGAAATCATAAAATACTACACTACTAGATTGGTACCACCTGTGGTGAAGGCGGGTCCAATATCTTTGCCAGTGCAGGCAGCTGCTCTATCTGCACTTTCTGTGTCTCCACCAGGTGCGTATAGCCACTAACGCCAACGAACTCCTGCGATACATCCCCTAGCATTCTTCGCAGGCGTCCACCTGTATCCTGCGAAAAAAGGAATGCATCAGTCCATTGTGAAAGATTGTTCCCCTGAAAAAATGTTTCCCAAAGAGGGTCATCAACATAAATATTTAAAATTAAGGATGGTTGACAACACTTCTCAAGAATTAAATCTTTACTCTCAAGTACCATGTCCTCTCTCTCCTCGGTGTCCTCTCCAAGATCTTCAAGTATATCCTGATCAGATGCATATATCAACTCATCAGGTGACTCCTCGTCATGCTCTTCATGTTCTTCAAATAAGTACATGTTCAAGCATACCTCAGGTCCATAATTGTAAGTGTCATGCAATAGGTATGATGTGTCAAAATGATCTGAATCAAAATAAATATCAAATGGGATACAAGATTCAGAAATGAAGTGGGTAAGGAGGTCTCACTGAGTGGGAGCTGTAAGCTCTGGTGGGTGGTCCTCTGAGGATGCTTAGCCTCTGTAGAAGGTGATGATGGCTGTGGTAGCTCGAAAGGAGGAGGGCACAATTCAGGCTCCATCTGTCGGTAGATGTCATCGTCCCACGTCACGTCCTCCTCGATGGTCTGCTCCGCTACTGTAGGCACGACCTCCTCGATAATATCCTCTGATGGTATATGCTGCTCTGACTCATGTGGGTGGCAGGGGGCGACGACGGCATGAGATGGCTCTGCAGTGCTAGGTGCCGATGTCTCGTCTGCAGTTGGATATCAAAGCACATAATACCTCCCCCAAGCCGAATGTGAATATCCTCCTCGATGGTACCTGCAGCAGACACACGACTCATGATAAAATTGATGAGCTCACAATCTTCTGGATCACTTGCCTCGACGGCTAATGAGCCAAAAGATCAAGCTGCGTCCAATAAGCTCTCTAAAGCTGCTGCATATCTCAGTTCCTCGAAGGTTGTCAGATGCATCCTCCACAAGAATTCCAATGAGGATCTATGCAATCCTCTAGTAAAGAGAGGAAGTAGCTGGAAACCATTCCACACATAGTTTGACTCCATTTGGAACATTCCTAACGCTTTGTCGAACCTATAAAAGGCTTCCCTGAAAGATTCTCCATCAGCTTGATTGAATGTAGCAACGAGATATATGAAGGATTGTATAGAACCCTGTCGCATCATCTTTGGAAGCACCATTGCTGCATCAACTGTACCTGATCAAGCAAAGTAGACAACCTGGAAAAGACGTCAGTGGTACAAAGAGAGATAAAGATAATAATAATAGCATATGGTGGGAAAACTCTCTCTCTCTCTCTCTCTTTTGTTTTTTTGTTTTTTTGTTTTTGTTTTTTTGTTTTGATGTGATTTATTTTTTTGTTTTTTAATGCAGTCTAATCAACCTAATTGTGGTAAATAGATAATATGTCAGGATGCCTCCCCGACAAGAGCGCCATAAACTTGATCGAGCCGGAACTAACTCCGAAACGATGTCGTCTAACCACAATCGTATGGTATAGTGGCAAGTGGGTATCGAACACGGAGAAGCGGTGCTATACTACCTATCTACTCCTAGGTTGAGTTAGACTTGCAGGTTTATTGGTGGATGTGGAATATGGAATGTTGTAATGGTGATAGATACGAAGATCGTGTCACTCGATATCACAGACAAGGGATTCCACACAAAGAAAAGAATAAAATATGAAAGACTATGGCTTTAGGACTCGCCACTAGGTCTGTCGAAAGTCGATGCTATGCTAGGACTCTTACGTTGCATTGGGTTTATGGGATTGGTCTCTCAGCTTGTACCACTATCGTGAATTAGAGCTTCGAGGTACTTCGATGGCTCTCATTAATGCAATGGCGATAGTCGTCAATGTAGTGATATAGTTTGTCTGTAAATCCCCTCAAGGCACCAGCCGGGCATGGTCACGAGCCTTAATTGGATCTACTGACTCCCTAATTAAATCCTAAGGATACTCCTTATGTTAATCAATTCCACAGACCCTGGGCATGATCCCAGTACGAGATTCTCCCAAGGATTTGGCTGGATCAACCAAAGTACTTACCCTTTATTCCCAACGCATCATAAAAATGCTGTCTTTGCATCTAAATCCTAAAATCCTAGGGCTAATCTATTAGGCCTAGATAGAACGACGCATGCACCATAGGATAAGCAATAGAAGATTCGATAATTGCAAGGGAATTCATCATAGCATGCATCAAAGAGATATTCAGTAAGAAATCACAAAGAAATAAAAAATGGAATTAAAGAGACAAAAGTACTTATCTTGATACAAACGAGGGGCCTATGGCGTAGCCTAACTCCCAAAAGATCGTTTCCCCAAAACTCTCCAAACTCTCTAAAAACTCTTTTTCCCAAAAAATGTTGGTTATCCTTCTAATCTATCCCCCTCCAAAACCCTCGCAAACCGCTTTAAGAAGCCCTCTCAAAGTCGTCCCCAAAGCAGGATCCGAACACAACATAAAATCTGGGCCCACGGCGACTCGGTTCGAGTGGGTAGTTGCTTGGTTAAGTCATCAAAAAATATGAATTCCTTGTCCAAAACCGCGCTCTGCCTGCTCGGACCGAGTAGGGCCTGCTCGGTCGAGTAGGTAGCTACTCGGTCGAGTAGGTGGCTACTCGGTTGAGTCGTAAGAAATCTGGATTTATTGTCCAAAAACATCGCTCTGCCTGCTCGAACCGAGTAGGGTCTACTCGGTCGAGTAGGCTGTTGTTCAGTCGAATTATCACTCTGCTCGGTCGAGTATGTAGCTGCTCGGTCGAGTAGGCAGCTGTTCGGTCGAATTATCATTCTGCTCGGTCAGGTATGTAGCTGCTTGGTCGAGTAGGCAGCTGCTTGCTCGAGTAGGCTTCTGTTCGATCGAATTATCACTCTGCTTGGTCGAGTAGGGTCCTGCTCAGGTGAGTAAGTGGTCGAAAACAGATTTCAGCACTGCAGCATCAGCTTGCAGAAATTCCCCAGAGCTCATTTGACCTCAGATTGGCACGTTCTTGGTGGCGTTGGAACCGGATTGAAGTCTACTATATGGGAACAATATCAAAATAATACTAGAAAGATCCCAGGTGATAGCAGATTTGAAAAGAGTGCATAGCTGTCTTGTTTCCAGCACTTTGGGTCGCTCGATTCCTTCACCACACATAGCTCGATTGAGTGACCTGGAATCCATGAGTCATGGTATCATAGAACCATAATTTCTTCATTCTATTCTTCTTCTTCCCTTCTCTCTTGCCCCTTCCTTGCTCCCCGACAGCTTTAAGTCACCGAACGTGACGCCTCAGTAGTTTCGGTGTCGAAGCACGCGCTCTCTCCTCCAATATACTCCAAATCGCTCGATATTCCCTGAAATGCAACCAAACGCTCTTAAAGTACAATAGTTCCAATTATGAGCGTAAAAGTGTATGAAATATGTAATTGAGCAATCATTTTGACGTGTAATCATATAGATAAAATGTGGAATATAATGACACATCATGCATCAACCAACATCATCAACATATAATAAACCCTATTGTAATACAACTAATTCAACTTAAAAGATACCGTATAAAATCTTAATTTAACTCATCCCGTATAGACCATGTTCATCTGTGTTTCCTTGTTTATGTATGTTACAACAGTCCACCCATATTTCCCAAGCTAAATGATCCCTGCGAAGTTTCCATTGATCCCTTTGTTCAGTTTGTTCACATATGGACAACTGTTGCGAAAGATCCATTATCGAGTCATCAAGCACATCCTCATCTGCATCCTCCTCAAACACATCCCCATCTGCATTTAGATGTGGATCATGAGGATCTGCTATTTGGATATAATTATGCAAAACTGTGCAAGCAAGGACGATATCGACCTGAGATTTGAATGGATAGTGAGGCTTGGCAGACAAAATTTTAAACTTATTCTTTAGTATTCCAAAAGTCAACTCGATCTTTGTTCTTAATGAAGAATGTCTTAGGTTGAAGAGCTCTCTGTGATTTTGAGGCACTCGATCAGTATGGTCTTTCAGATGGTATCTAATACTCTGGTAAGGATATATGAACCCAGACATTATTGTATATCCAGTGCATATGTAATATTTCCCTACAACTGAAAAATTAAACCCATTTTATATTCCCATGAATTCAGATAGACGTATATATGATATTTAGGAAAAAGTTTACATATTACAAGCATACACTCGCAGCCCGTTTGGGGGGGGGGGGTATGGCAATGCATCTTTTAGGACCGTGAAATCACTTGCGGATCCTTCCCACCCGGCCATTACATAAGTGAATCTTTTATTTGGCGTTATAGATGCAAGCACATTTTGTATAACCCCTTTACGACCTCTAAATCGGGATACTAGTTTGGCTGATAGCATGGCATCGATATGTGTCCTATCAATGAGACCAATGCAATCCTACATCGTAATCAATAAAGGACAAGTTGCAATCACCATAAATCATTTTAGTAACTGCCTGATATTCATAAAAAATCAATTACCTTGAAAAATGCAAACCAATTGGGATTATTGAGTATCTTTGGTGCAGTCTCGTTTGGGGCTTGCTTCATTAACCTATTCCGAAGGGTACAAACTCCATACATCACTTTGTTAAAGTAATTGCTAACTGTCGTCCCTGCCCTTATAAAATCAACTTGCATGAATCTATTTTTTGACTTGTGCCATATGATATGAAGAAACATTGCTAACTGCTCCTTGATGGATACATGATAAATGTCTTTAAGAATATCAATTTGTCGCATTAAATTTGCAAGATTAAATAACACATGTCTGCACATTCTTAAGTAGTGTAAACAACTACTTTTAGAACCATATAGAATTCTATGCATGTGGTATTTTCTATGAATATCACGCATCCCTGATGTCTCTTGAGGTATATGGTTAGCCATATCATCTTCTTATAGCTGTAAGTGTATGATGAAAAAAATAATAGCCGTCACGTCTGATGTACACATTGAACAACCCGAATGTTATCCATTTTGATCTGTCTAAACCTTATTTGCATCAAACATAACTTCAAGCATAAGTTGTTACTGACATTTGCTTTTATCATAAAATCGTGCATGGGACCAAAAAAACATAAACACAGATTTCATAATATAGCATCACTAAATTCAGAAAATTTAAAAGATTCATACATATATACAAAATTAAAAGATTGGCATAACACAACAATGATATGACATTGAAACATATCCCTTCATTTTTATGAAACTGTATTTCAAACCTTATATATGAATCCACAATGCAAAACATAGCCAATACATTCAATGCATACCACATGCAACAACAACTCACCGATCATGTCCAAGCTATTCATGAATCCATAACCAATTGCCCTCAGCTAATTAATTATAATTTTCATTACTGGTTTCTTGACATACTTCAAGCATACTATAGCAATGTACCAATGTATCGTCATAAATCCAACAAACACACGCCATATATTCAATGTCCTTGTATCATCATTGGGCTCTATTATGTAGGGGTTATAAAAGTATGTGTTGGGAGATGGGTATGCCCTCGAGGTAATTTATCTCTGTGTACGTGTACAAACGTCTTGTTCAAAATAACAGTAAGCTGTTTGGTAAGAATTTATCTAAGTTAATAATAATGTAGTCGAAATTAGAACTTAGGTAAAGTCCTGAGACTTAATGCGAAATTAAGCACGTATCGAAAAGAGGATCTAGATCATAGAGAATTGTTTGACCATTAGTAGCATAAGTCTAAAATCGTTTGTGGTCGTAGATGTTTCGAGAAAAGGATATCGAAACATCGGATAAACCATTGTGTCTTTGTCTTCACCATTAAGTGGTGACGATGATCTCATGGCCGTTTGACTTGGCGAAGTCAGAGACGACACTCAGGTGCTCATTAGAGAATGAGTTCACTGAACGACCCAACGAGAGTTATCACATGGTTAACATAACAAATCTGTCAGTGATAACTCTCAGTGATGATAGGCTAATTGGTCCTTGGACTTGAGGTCATTGTACAAATCTGTACGTGAATGATGTCACTTAGATTTCTGACCTGTATTCGAGGCAATGCTTGTCGAAAGGTCTTTGGTTGGGTGACACTTGAAGCATGCGAGGAGAGTAATGACCAAGAAAGGATTCGTCTCTCATATTATAGGGAGTTAGTGTCGCATATGTTGGTTCGGTCTTTAGTGAAATTTTTTGGCCAAAGTATGTTAGAAGAAGCCCAACATTATATAACTAAAGACCAATGAAGACTAAACAAGTTCAAGCTATTAGGGTTGACAGTTTGACTGTACCCTAGGTTTAACTAGGCGATATAGTTTTGATGAATGGATTAAAACTGCGGTATTCATCATGGACACAGTTAGGGTGGTCCCGACAATACTCATGTCAATGAGTTAACCACATAATTATGATACCGAAACTGGGATGGCATCTGCTGCTCGTGGTCACTACTGTCTGGGGTTTCCAGTCCCACCTGTAGTTAGGGTGGTCCCAACAATATCATTAAGTCAAAAAGAGTTTGGATATAAGTCTAAAATATTAAAGAATAAGATTAATGCATTTGATGCAAGAGACATAAAATTGCAAAGAGGTTGCAGATAGCTTCTGGATTCGGGATAAATGATTCCGAGTTTAAGTGGGAGATGTTGAGGGATGTATGCCCTCAGTCCATTTGTATTTGATGCAAATGTATTTATAGGAAATAAATTAATTAATATGTCACAAAGTTGTTTGTGAGCATATAAAGGCATAGAAATGAAGTAACTCGGCTTATGTAGTCTAACTAAATTAGGCATCTGAAGTTATGTTACCAGACGTCTGCACAATGTGTCAGGTGCCTGAATGATATACATCGGACGCCTAGTAATTTATGAGCAAAATTTCAGCAACTCAATCTTTGCAGTCAGTCATGATCAGGTGTTTGAAGTTGTATTACTAGACGTCTGTACAGTTGATCAGACGTCTGGATAATGAACATCAGATGTCTGGTTATTCGGACCAAACATTCTAGTAACTTAGTTCTTCAATGTCAGTATGATTAGGTGTCTGATGCCTTTAATCCAGACGTCTGGATAGTGTACCAGGCGTCTGGGAAGTCTTCTTCAGACGTCTGCCAAGTGTTCGTTAGACTGCATTATTGACCCAATCAGACCAGTACAATAGACGTCTTGTCTGTTTACTTCAGGCGCCTTGTGACTAGGATTTCTGCTGTTAATAGTCGTTTCAAGCATTAAATGCTTGGGATTTTCTACGATTTTGGACAGATTTCGGTGGGTTATAAATAGGGCTTTAATGTCTTGACTTGAGAATGCTTAGACACACCATTGAATACACTCTCAAGTAATTGCAAGTCATTCATTCTTCTATAGAGCATTCAAAGCCATTCAAGCTCAAGCTCTAAGTTTTATATAAATTATCTCCAAAGCTTTCAAGATCAAGCTTCTAGCATTCATTGCTAATCGTCTTAAGACAAGAGGTAAGTACTCATTATCTCATCATTTAGAGCACACCATACACATCCTTTTGCTTCATTCGTCAAGTTATTATTCAAGGAATATGTTGTGTAAATTGTTTTCATATTGAACATTTCGGTTCTCTTTTATCTCTGATATTTGAGATATACTCTCGGCTTGTGAGAGTGATCCATTTCCGAGTTGTAGGAAGTGGAAGAAGAATGTGTATCAGTTTTTACACTTGCTAGTTTTTTGCAACTGGGTATTAGTGGCACACTAATCACTATCTGGTTGGCTACAGGGTTGCTAGAGTAGGATTCAAGGGAATGAGGGAGACTCAGTGAATCTGAACCAGTTTAAATCCGGTGTTTGCGTTTGCATTCTCTGTGTTGTTGTTCTCTCTTTATTTTTTTGTACTAAGGTTTCATACTGGTTTTATAATTTGGCATAATTTCCTTATTATCATTATAAAACACCATTCACCCCCATCATGTGTTTCTCTCTATAGTTTCAGATCCTACACAGCTAAGACTATGGACTATCGTACTTGGAAATTCTTGATGTGTAGTAAGGAGAAAGTGATGGCCCACATCAAACAGGTGGTGGGGGATGGCTATTCCACCTTCTTCTGGTTTGATTAATGGCTGTCGTGTGGGGATCTCTATTCTCTATTCCATGTTTCCAAGGTTGATCTCTATGCTAAGGTTAGTGACTACTGGGATGGGAGTCGTCGATTGCTTACTCTGGTCCTTGACCCTCTGTGCCACCTGCTTGCCTCCATGCAGATCTCTGAGGGGAGGATAGTTCGAGCTGCTTAAACACCCCTCGTTTCTCCTTCTAGGTGGATTGGGATGTGGTAGAACTCTGGGGACCATCTTCGTGTATTATGCTATCATCTGGTTCTCGGGGTGTGTCCCGAAATGGTCCATTATGACCATCCATGTTGCACACAAGAAGCTTCTTACACGAGACTATCTTATATATCGATTGGTGGATTATCCTATCTGATCTCTGCCTGTTGTATGAGGAAGAGGCCGAGAGCATTGATTACACTTTCTTCTCATGCTCCTTTAGTAAATATATTATTGGCTTGACCCTCCTCAAGCTGGGCATCACCTCATTGACCCCTGAATCTTTCTCAAAAGTGGGTAATTTGCTTTTAGGAACACTTCACCGTAATAATGTGACTTCCACTCTAGCAAAGCTGGTGATGACTACTTTGAAATCATAGGGTCTTGGAGAGAAAAGCCATGCTAAGAACTATAGTCTTTGGTGGTATTTTGTAATGGCCCAGAGTTCCATATACATTAGGGCCTATCTTTTTTAGTGTATGCATGTTTGAATACGTGCGTAGTGTGTATAACGAGGGAGTGCAGTGAGTGTTATTGTGTAATGATATGTGTATTGATTTGGTAATATTGGTATATTTTGAATTGTTGTGTATATAGTAATGCATGATGTAGTGTATATAGTAGTGCATCCATAATGCCGGTGTATTTGTGTCATATGAAGTAGTGGATATGTGGATATATAAATGTATGCTTAATGTGTGGTGATTCGGGTTCAATATTACATATTTAACTCCCCATTTAGCCCTATTTTGTGCTCATGTGATGCTACATTGTTCTCTAATTCATACGTATTTTCTACACATTTATTTATTAGAGAAAACACACTATTTGAGCACAAAACAGCAATTAAAGGAGTATTTCTGCACTTTTTATATTTTTCCTAGCTTGGTCTCGATCTCACGATTCCAACGACTATTTATTTGTATTTTTCTGAGATCTGTGCTAATTACTATGAATTTTTGAATGCAGAATACAATTTAAATAGAGGAATACAGCCAAAATACTCCTATACGGCCACGTGGCAGCATCCCAATCGTTGGAGATCGATCGGACGGCCAACGTATCGCGGGCGACGTGGTCATTTCGCATCCGTTGATTACCAATCCAACGGATAGATGACGCGCCCAGCGAAGGGCGACGTGGCCGCTTCAGAGCCGTGCGATGAAGATCATACGGCTGTCGAGCGCAGCTAGAAGCGGATCAAAGGCGGGAGTTATCAGTGCACGTGTCGCCATCGCAGCGACTCTCCGCTTGATCGGACGGATACGATGCAAAGATCGGGCAATAAGCGTAAGCGGCGACGTGGTGCAATGAAGACCGAGCGATCCCAATCCAACGGCCCCAATAAATCCCACTCGACGCGAAGAATGCTGAGTTCCTCATGGAGACGTGGCCTGATCTCGAACGTACAATTTCGATCTGACGGAGGCGATCATGCCCGAAGCGAACGAAGCGACAACGAAATTTTCGTGCGACGTGGCGCACTTTCGTGCGCACGATGCTGATCCGACGGCCCGTAGCATCCGAGCTGGGTTCGAGCTGATGTGAAGCGGATTGTGTGATCTGCTTGGCCACGTGGCGGCATGAAGTTCAATCCCGCTGCGATGTGCGGCCCTCGTTGGCTCCGATCGAGATCAACGGCTTGGATGAGTTCGGGCGCGATATTGGTGCGGGTTTAGACCCGTTAACACACACTAAACCCGCAATGAGTGTATATAAGGTATTTTAGGGGTTTTGGGCATATACAAGCAGATTGGGACGTATTTTGGGCGTATTGGAGGCTCTAGGAGCCGTATTTCCCCTCTGTAAAATTCTGTAAAATTCAAGAGGCTATTTTTATTATTTCCAGAGAGTTTGAAGTCAAAACTTGGAGATTTGGTGATATATTTCTAAACTTCTACCCCGTATTTTGGTGTTTTTCATCGTATTTTGCTATGAACTTGAAGTATTTGGCTATGAAACTTATTTATTCTTGCACCATGAGTAGCTAAAACTTATTTGTGCATGGTATGGAGTAGTTAGGGGATGTGATTTGTGTTAGTTTGGTTTAATATCCTTGTGCTAAATCGTTAAACGTCGTTAAAATTGTAATCTTTGTTCGTAAATCGACTTTTTCATATTCCAAAAGAATTGATTTAGTTGATGATTGCCCCAAAAGGGTGAGTTTTGATCTCCCCAAAAAGGAGTTTCATACCGTAGTTTTGATCTCTCCAAAAGAGAGTTTCATATCGTATTATAACTTTAGCGACGATCTTATTGAATATTTTGCTTGAACCCCCAAAAGGGCATCTTCCGATGAATTGCTCCCAAAAGGAGAATTCATTGAGTTATATTGGGTATTTTCCGGTGAATTGCTCTCAAAAAGAGAATTCATTGTGTTATATCCGTCAACCAAATTAATACGAATCATTGATCCTAACGAACCCATACCATGTGCATACTTTTTATAGGTATTTTCATACACGAATTTCTTTGTTCGCATTGTTCACCACCATTAAAATCATCACATCGCCATCATTATTGAAGTGGTTAGTTTCTTTTCGTAGGCTTTCTATTTGATTTGAATTGTGGTTGCAACAGATTTCTTCCCGTGGATTCGACATCTGGACTCCCAGATTTTACTACTTGTATGGACTCTTGCGCTTGAGAGAGAGCACCTTTATGGAGCCCACCAAGTTTTTAGCGCCGTTGCCGGGGAGGAATGGTTTGTGACTACGGTTTATTTCATTTAGAGGACATTCGGTGATATCTTTCCACTTTACTGTACATAAATTTTTTTTTATTATTTTATTTTATTTTTTTAAAAATGGAATATATGAACTTCTATTGCACAAACAATCTGTATGATGCAAGGTATGCTAATGCACACAAGCATAGAATGGAGAAGCTCAAAATTGTTAATTTTAATCAAACTGACTGTGAAACTTTCTTTCAGGCCTGGAGGAGGTTCACAGACATTATATCGAGCTATCCGTAGCATGGGTACATAAATGAAGAGCTTATGGCGTCCTTCCTAGATGGACTATGACCACAGCTGCAGGAATTATTGGGAGGCATGACGCCGACAGAGGCGTGGGAATACATGGAGTCTCTTCAAGAAAATGATGAAACCGGGAAAGAGACTTCAGAGAGAGATTCAACGGAGCCTTCGAGCCTTGATCAAGAAGATCAAAGCGTAGACGTACCTTTGCAATCCTTGAAAGAGGAAGTTTACCTGATTATTCAGACACAGGAGGCTACATCCCATCAATTCCAGGAGAATTTTCTTGCTCGGAGTCGGCAGATTCAGAAATCCATTGAAGATCTTAATTTGATCGCCGCTTGCTTAGAAGAAAATAATTCTTTTGATATTCAACCTAAAGAATCTAATACGAGTTTATCTTCTATTGCAGGTAAATCGAGCAAGCCATGTCACGTTGAGGACACGAATATACATATCCACATGGCAGAAAGTGTGTGCAAAAGAGAGGACGAGCTAGCAATTTTGGATGAACGAGAGGAGGAGACAGCTAGGGACAAGGGTTTTGAGATTATCTCCATGGATTCAGAACCATGCCCTCCTCTAGGTTTTTCCCAAAATCATTTACCCCTCTCCCCAACGATCGAGCATCATACCGAGAGTAGTGCATATCTTTCAGGGAGTAGTCGTCAACTTGCTTTAATTTCTTTCACTTATTTTGATGACTACATTTGGAATACTTTCATTGAGAATAATTTTAAAATAATTTGGACTGACATAACTCATCTCTCGCAGGACATTGGCAAACAGCTTATAGAGATGCTTGGAGTTGTGTTGTTGGGGTCCAAATTAGTTTTTGGAGGAAGAATAATCACCGAGGAGCGCAAGGAGCAAATTGAACAACTTCTTCCACAATTAAAGATTCGGGATCCGCCATTTGATCACGGTGTGTTCTTTCCAGTAGTGTAGATTTTATATGCTTTCTAGGTTGCTTGCGTGAATAAACTCGTACCCCTTTCGACATTGAGGACAATGTCCATCTTTAGTTGGGGGGTGTGTATGAGACCTTAGGATTTTTTTTGAGAAGAATAAATCGCCAAATCTCATCATTTTAAAACTCATTCATATGCCTCAAATTCGGATGATTACGCATTAATTGAGTTCTAAAAAATTATTTATGGCTTGATTAAATTATTTTCCCTTCATGGAATTATCGTTAATATGCTATTCATGAAAATTTTCAATTTTCATGATTAATATCTCGAAATAGTTTGAATTCATTTCATGCATGCTAATGTGATGAAAAAGCTTAAGTATACACGATTTATAAGAATAGTCTTCAAGTTGAAGAGGATTTTGGCCTTTGATACTAATGTTTATATTCAAAGAATGGGTGTTGAGTTGCTTACAAAGAAAAAGAGAAAAAAAGAAAAGAAAAGAAAAGAAAAATGAATGAATAATGAATGAATAAGTATGTCACTAATAAATAACTTGGTTGACTCGAGTAGTACAGTCCGAGGGGTCCTTCTTGGCCTAATGCCCTATTATCGTCTGATTTGGGAGCCATTGACATGAAACTCACTCATTTGATGGAGCGATCCAAGTTATACATTTTTCTGCGAATGTTGCTTGATGCGCGTTACGCGGAACGAATAAAAGAAAAGAAATGGTGAATATACTAAGCAACTTCAATACCCATGTCTTGAATGATTGTTTTGATAGGCCACTTCCTTGGAAACACGAAAACTAGTATAAAACGACGTGTTATACTTTCACTGGCGCAAAACGAGGCTTGTATGTTATTTATTCATACTAAATTAGAGAAAATATCATGTGATTGATTTTGTACATGGATGTGTATATTGATGGTCAAGATCATGTTGGAATGCGTATTATTGAGCCATGCCATGAGCAATTTGAAAGAACTTATTGTTTTATTAATCATCTGCATTTATCGCTCTTTTTGCTAGAGACTAGCAAATCACTAGTTGGGGGGTGTGATTCGGGTTCAATATTACATATTTAACCCCCCATTTAGCCCTATTTTGTGCTCATGTGATGCTACATTGTTCTCTAATTCATACGTATTTTCTACACATTTATTTATTAAAGAAAACACACTATTTGAGCACAAACAGCAATTAAAGGAGTATTTCTGCACTTTTTATATTTTTCCTAGCTTGGCCTCGATCTCACGATTCCAACGACTATTTATTTGTATTTTTCTGAGATCTGTGCTAATTACTATGAATTTTTGAATGCAGAATACAATTTAAATAGAGGAATATAGCCAAAATACTCCTATACGGCCACGTGGCAGCATCCCAATCGTTGGAGATCAATCGACGGCCAACGTATCACGGGCGACGTGGTCATTTCGCATCCGTTGATTACCAATCCAACGGATAGATGAAGCGCCCAGCGAAGGGGCGACGTGGCCGCTTCAGAGCCGTGCGATGAAGATCATACGGCTGTCGAGCGTAGCTAGAAGCGGATCGAAGGCGGGAGTTATCAGTGCACGTGTCGCCATCGCAGCGACTCTCCGCTTGATCGGACGGATACGATGCAAAGATCGGGCGATAAGCGTAAGCGGCGACGTGGTGGAATGAAAACCGAGCGATCCCAATCCAACGGCCCCAATAAATCCCGCTCGACGCGAAGAAGGCTGAGTTCCTCATGGAGACGTGGCCTGATCTCGAACGCACAAATTCGATCCGACGGAGGCGATCATGCCCGAAGCGAACGAAGCGGCAGCGAAATTTTCGTGCGACGTGGCGCACTTTCGTGCGCACGATGCTGATCCGACGGCCCGTAGCATCCGAGCTGGGTTCGAGCTGTTGTGTGATTCGCTTGGCCACGTGGCGGCATGAAGTCAATCCCGCTGCGATGTGTGGCCCTCGTTGGCTCCGATCGAGATCAACGGCTTGGATGAGTTCGGGCGCGATATTGGTGCGGGTTTAGACCCGTTAACACACACTAAACCCGCAATGAGTGTATATAAGGTATTTTAGGGGTTTTTGGGCATATACAAGCAGATTGGGGCGTATTTTGGGCGTATTGGAGGCTCTAGGAGCCGTATTTCCCCTCTGTAAAATTCTGTAAAATTCCAGAGGCTATTTTTATTATTTCCAGAGAGTTTGAAGTCGAAACTTGGAGATTTGGTGATATATTTCTAAACTTCTACCCCGTATTTTGGTGTTTTTCATCGTATTTTGCTATGAACTTGAAGTATTTGGCTATGAAACTTATTTATTCTTGCACCATGAGTAGCTAAAACTTATTTGTGCATGGTATGGAGTAGTTAGGGGATGTGATTTGTGTTAGTTTGGTTGAATATCCTTGTACTAAACCGTTAAACGTTGTTAAAATTGTAATCTTTGTTCGTAAATCGACTTTTTCATATTCCAAAAGAATTGATTTAGTTGATGATCGCCCCAAAAGGGTGAGTTTTGATCTCCCCAAAAGGGAGTTTCATACCGTAGTTTTGATCTCTCCAAAAGAGAGTTTCATATCGTATTATAACTTTAGCGACGATCTTATTGAATATTTTGCTTGAACCCCCAAAAGGGCATCTTCCGATGAATTGCTCCCAAAAGGAGAATTCATTGAGTTATATTGGGTATTTTCCGGTGAATTGCTCTCAAAAAGAGAATTCATTGTGTTATATCCGTCAACCAAATTAATTTGAATCATTGATCCTAACGAACCCATACCATGTGCATACTTTTTATAGGTATTTTCATACACGAATTTCTTTGTTCGCATTGTTCACCACCATTAAAATCATCACATCGCCATCATTATTGAAGTGGTTAGTTTCTTTTCGTAGGCTTTCTATTTGATTTGAATTGTGGTTGCATCAGATTTCTTCCCGTGGATTCGACATCTGGACTCCCAGATTTTACTACTTGTACGGACTCTTGCGCTTGAGAGAGAGCACCTTTTCGGAGCCCACCATGTGGCATTCTTGTGTTTAATTGGATGTGTGTATGTTTAGGATGTGGGTGTGTATAGAATAGTGGTTAGTGTAGAAATTAGAGTGTGTGTGAGTGAAGGAGAGGTGTGTGCACAAATGAGTTAACTTTTCCAAGGGGGCTTTGCCATGAACGTGGGAGATAAGGATGTGGATTAAGAAAATGGAAAAAGAAATGAAAATGGAAAGAAAAGACAAATAAGTGAAAAGTTGAGAAAATTGAAGACGTGAGTAGATTTCTCTTAGCATTAATGACTCCAACCACCCAAATCCTCTCTTTTATATCTCATTTATCTCCTCCCCTCAAACAATTTCATTCTCCCCCTCCTTGTTCTCATTTTGCAAGGAAAACCCCCTCCCTCTCACCCTTTAGAACCCTAATACAAAGTGCTTGCTTGTGGGTTCATTTGGAGCTTTTAAGGGAAGATTTAAAGCAAAGTTGGGAGCTTTCTTGAAGGAGATTTGAGGAGTCATGGAGAGAGCTCAAGATTGGTGTTTTAGAGGAGGAAATATCGCTTCATATGAGGTAGGAATCCCTCTCTTATCTCATGTCACTTGCATGTTAGTGGAGTTTAGTTAAGAGTTGTTGCAAATATGTTTTCAATTTCCAGCAACTGTCCTCTGTTTAACTATGGATATCTATTATTTTTAGTTCGAATAAAAATCTGAGAAAAATATAGTCATGTAGCTTATAGTTTTCTAGTTAAAAGTCATGTATGGGGTTCCTTATGGTTTCGGCCAAATTTTAGGAGTAATAGGCTAATTTGGACATCCTTCACTAACTAAGCCATATCTACTACTGCACTTATCAGAGCTAGGTGTTTTAGGACATTTTGGATATCTACTCTTTAAGATACAAAATATTCATGTTTTTCACTTCATCCATATCCGATTGTAACTATGAGTAATTTATTGAGCAAGCTGCTGCAGTTTTTTGTTTTTCTGTAGAATTTTTACCTGTTACCATTTTGGCCACCATAATTCACATACTAATGATGATTTTCTGAAACTTGGCATGGAAATGTAAAATTGGTAGATTTACAACGTTCATTTAGTAACTTTTGTCAAATTCCCAATAAAAACTGATGATATATGGCCATTTGTTGTGACTGCCTGCGTTTTCCAACAAGCTGAATCATTTCAATGGGATGTTGAATTATACATTGTTGCCAATTATACTCTTATTGTCCATAATTGTTGTTATTACAAGAAAGAAAGTTTGATTGGGACGATATACTATTAAATTTCTACTGTGATTGTGATGTTGTACATGATGCTTATCATGTGTTTATGAAATGCCTAGTGACGGTAAGTGCAAGAATTGCGATGTTGGGGACACAAGTATGGCATGGTCTGGCATGGAATGGGATGAGGATTGATATGGGGTATGATGAAGTGCATGTCACTTAGGTGCATGACCCTATTAGTTATGGTATTCAGAAATGTTAAATGACAGATATTGAAATTGAGCCATGCCAACATGATCCCCGTTATATTCAAAATGACGTTAAAATGAAATCTTGGATGTCTCAATTCTCTCTAAAGAGGGTGAGCACAACAAATGGAGATATTGGGGAAAACCTGAGTATCAGATAGGCATAAGGGCTGGACTTGCTTTGGGTTAGTTCACTCGCACTCCTGACGAGCTAGCACGGCGGATAGTGGGCAGAATTGCATCAAAAGAAAAAGAAAAGAATGGCTGCTTTTGTAACAGTGTATCTGGGTGAGTCATAGCATCCACCCACCACTGTGGGTGAGCTCCAGTTTCTTATGTTCCACTCGATACCCAGATTTCTAAAGAGCAAGACTAATTAAATAATTTATTTATTTAACTTTGTAGTTCTTTGTAACTTTCCCTCTACGTTGCTCTTGTGGTTGTTATTTCCTTTAGCTAGTTTTGGTTGTTGTTCATGCAACTATTGTAACCCCTCCCCTCTTATACCCTTTGCTATTGTTGTGTTGTTTCCATTGTAATCTCTTTTACCTTGAGTCCCCATGATTCTGCCATGACATACCATTATGTTATTTGCATCATCTTCTGTACATGCACATAGTTGCATTTTAGGATGTGGCATTTGAGGGGGAGCTGGATTTCCTACTAAGTCACACATTAACGTGCCCCACCGTTGTTTTTCAGGTGTTGGAGTTGGTGGCAGAGATGGAGTTTAGAGTTACGGTTAAGGTGTTTGAGTGTAGGATTGGATGGTGATGGGAGAGGTGAGTGACACATGTACTTTTGGGTTGTCTCTAGGGTAGTGTTGAGATGTTGTATTCATTGATTAGTATAAAGATGTACCTGGACATGATTGGTATGTATAATATCAGGGTTGTTCTCTTTGTTTCAGTGTTGGTTCTAGATATTTCTATATTATTTGGTGTTCCTGATTTGTGTTTGGATGATTTTTAAATGGAAACATTACAGGTACTATCCCAGCAGTGCGCAGTGACCTGCCGGTTCCTTTTGTATTCTTTTCTTGTCTCCCTTCGTAACACTCGCTACTCTGGGAGAAGCTGGGATGGATTCGTACTTCCCGGGTATCCCGGGCAGTGGGGTGTTACATATTTGCTCGGATTTCTCTTTAGTCATGCCTCACATTAGCAGTGAGGCATCTGACGATCATTACATTTTTACTAATTGGGGCATTACTCGTACCTAGGTGCACTATTGTGTAGTTCTCGCTTTTCAAGTTGTGGGGCCATTGGGGCTCCGAGTTATCACTGACAATGCTTGTGCCCTCTTCATATTCTCGTGTGGTCCAAGCCTTACCCACCCCTAGTTATGCTTGTATATTGACCTGTGCAGTTTATATATGAAGATACACTTAATTTCTAAAAAAATGTATGTATGCATGTATATGTATATGTATATATGTATATACACTCTCACACATATATGTGTGTGTGCGTGAGTGTATATACATACATACATACATACATACATACATACATACATACATACATACATACATACATACATACATACATATATACATAGATATATGGATTTAATGTAGAAAAGGTGGCACCTAATCTAATAGATCATGTTCCAAGACACAAAAAAGTAGAAAGTACATGCCACACGTGGGCTTCTCCTCGTTGGGGCCCACATTTGTGTGTCTTGCACCTGATGTATTAGATCATGTGTCGGCTGATCTACATGAATCCATAGATATATATGTATATATGTATATTTATAAATATGGAGGTTGACTAGGATCCATTCAGATGGATCAAACATATAGATCCATCCAAGACAAATTTAAATTTGGCAACCTAAACGGAAAATCCGTTTGTTTGATGTGATCTAACATGTCTAAACTACCTATAAACAAAATTTTAAGTTATTTGGATATGTTTTGCACATGCATCAAGTGGTTGCAAAATTAGCCGATTTTATGACTATTCTAGAACATTGATTTTGCCACCACTTGATGCATGTGCAAAATATGTCCAAATCACTTGAAATTTTGTTTATCGGCAGTTTAGACATGTTAGATCACATCCAATGGAACTGATTTTCATTTAGATTGTCCGATTTTAAATTTGACTTCGATGGATACTCATGTTTGATCCATCTGAATGGATCTCAGTCAACATATGTGTGTGTGCGTGTGTGTGTGTGTGTGTGTATGCATGCATGCATGCATGTATATCTCTATATATGCATGCATGCATCCATGTATGTATGTATTCTATTGAGGCTGGACCGCATCATGCACTTGGTGCGGTCCACCACAAAAAATCTATAAGAAAAAAATTTAAAAATTTTTTGCAACTAGATGTGATCTATGTGTTCTAAAATCTCAATGTACAAAATTTGAGACGAATCCGATTCTATTTGACCCTCGATCAAGCCATTGAAATATATACAAATATATAACGATTTCAGAACAATAGAACTTTTGCCATGTCCCGATCAAGGGTCAAATCTTCTAAGGTTCACCACAAATTCTGTATTTTGGAGTTTTAGACTGAGTACAACAAATTCAACAGAACATATTTTTTAAAATGAATAAAATTTAGGGATTTGTAATGGACCACACCTAGAAGCTGGTGAGGCCGGGCTGCTCCAGAAAAGTCCCACCCACACACGCACGCACACACATTCTCTCTCTCTCTCTCTCTCTCTCTCTCTCTCTCTCTCTCTCTCTCTGTGTGTGTGTGTGTGTGTGTGTAGTATATACACACACATATATATTCATATAGACACATAAATACACGCGCACGCGTGAAAAAATGGCTTTATGGACGTGCATATGTAAGTTACATGTGCACACCCACAAAAGGCCCATTTTCTCGTTTTTTTTTTGAAAATTTTTAGGATTGTTATACATATCATGGATGATCACCATACCAAAAATCAAGTGAATTCAATGTTATTTGACCCTCAATCAAACAGTTCAAATTTAACGGTTTCATAACAATAGAAATTTTTGCAACGGGTGGATCGAGGGCCAAATACCCCTAGGGTTCATCTATATTTGGGTTTTTGGGGTTTTAGAATGTGTACGACAATCCTAAAAAAATTAAATAACAATAAGGGAAAATAAGTTTTTTGTGGGCGTGCAAAAGTAACTTATATGTGCACGTTCACATGTACATATTGCCTATATATATAGATGGATGCTTTTGAATGTGATTGTTGATTAGGACAAAAGGATAGGCGGAAGAACAGATGAGATTGAATCATAATGGATCAATGCGTAGGATGAGAGTTTGTGAAAATTTTGGATGGAAATCCTAAAATTTTGTGAAGACAATTTTGGGAGGAAAACTCTAAAAGTTTAAGTGAAACTAAATCTGTACGAAACTAAATTTTGGGGGACTAAAATTTTAAATTCTGAGAGAAATTAAATTTAAAGGGAACTAAATTTTGAGAACTACATTTTACGGGAACTAAAATTTTCGGTGAAACTAATTTCTGTGGTTGGAACTAAATTTTTAATTTAAAATTTTGGATGGAACTAAATCTAGGGGAACTAAAATTTTAAATTTTGCAGAGAATAAATTTTAATTTGAATCTAGAGTGAACTAAACTTTTTGATTGTTGCCACAATTTTTTTGGGGAGATTTTGAAGATGCTGCAAAAATTTTTTGTGAGGGTCGATTTGGAATGGGTTGAAATTTTTTGGGAAAATATTTTGAATATCTCGTGACATATGATCACGAGCTATGACTAGTATATATATTATAACATATGAGGCTAAGCCTAATATGCGGCTCCAAAACTCCAACATTCGCTATATTTTTTGAAGGATCGAAACCGTTTATTTTGATCTACATATTCTAAAACCCCAGAACAGCAAATATGTGGTGGACCAAAGGGGTTTGGTCGTTCATCTACCTTTCATAAAATTCAAAGGTTTTGCATGAATAGAACTTTTGCAAAGGGTGAATAAACAAGCAACACCCATTGGGTTCACCCGAAAATTTAGTATTTCAAGGTTTAGAATATGAACATCAAAATGAACGGTTTCGATTCTATGAAAAAAATAACGGATGATGGATTTTTGATGTCACATATGAGGCCTATACTCATATATCATACCCATTATTCATATAAATGCAAAATTGGGGTCTGTTGGCCCAGGATGAATTTACTGCTTGGCCAAACTCATGGCCACACCTCCCCCATATATTTTTTTAATTTTTTTAAAAGTTGTTCACACATTTCAAAATCTCAAATATGGGTGAAACTTATGACTATTTAACCCTCAATACATCCTTGCAAAAGTTCTATTGTTCTGAAACCACTGAATTTACAACTGTTAGATCAAGGGTAAAATAGCATTGGATTCACTTGATTTTTGGTGTGGTGATCATCCATCATATGTACAAAAAATACCAAAAAAATCAATAAAAATATGGGGGAGGAGGACCGTGAGTTGGTCAAGGAGGAAATTCCTCCTTGGCCAGCTGAGGCCCATTTTGCTCTCCCTCCCTCCCTCCCTCTCCCTCCCTCCCTCCCTCCCTCCCTCCCTCCCTCCCTCCCTCTCTCTCTCTCTCTCTCTCTCTCTCTCTCTCTCTCTCTCTGTGCGTGTGTGCATGCGTGTGTGCGTGTGTGCGTGTGTGTAATGGGTATCATATAACATATGATGCCAATCCACATACGTGGCTCTAAAAAACTTCACACTCCACTAAAATTTCAGGGGAGCCGATCATTTTTATCTATATATTCTAAAACATCAAACACCGAATATCAGACAAAACCAAGAGGTTTTGCCTATTCATCCACCCGTCACACATTTTAATGGTTATGCATGAATAGAACTTTTGTGACGGGTGGATGAATGTGCAAAACCTATTGGGTTCCCCTGAAATTCGTTTTTTGGGGTTTCAAAATATGAACATCAAAATGAACGATTTTGATCATCTGAAAAATAAAATAGGGTTGAGTTTTGGAGATCGTATTTGAGGCTTAACCTAATATGTCATACGCTACTCAGTGTATATATATATATATATATATATATATATATATATATATATATATATATATATATATATATATATATATAGCCTTCCGCATTCCAAAAACTATTCTGCGTAGACAATCAGTTCAATGTGCAGGAAATTTATTTTGGGAGATTCCAAAATATGAGCTTGGAGAGATATTTGTAGACCAAAGGAGGAAGGTCGGGTAGGGATCCGCCTGCTAGATGACCTGAATCTTGCGTCAGGGGTAGAATGACCTGGAGGCTACTCACTAGCAATAGCTTATGGGCCCAGAAGATGAGGAAGGATTATGGAGATGCAACTAAATTCAACACCGTGAAAAGCAAAGTAACCCAGTCGGGCACGTGGAAATTTATCCTACACTGTATGCGCATCTCTAATAAACTTATCAGGAGGAAGGTTCGTGACGGCAAAACCACTCTCTTCTGGCATAACAACTGGCTCCCCTGCGGTGCGTTAAAAGACTTATATGATATACCAGCTGGTTCTAGCGACAAGAAGGTCAGTGATTATTGGGGAGCATCTAGTTAGAGTTCTGATCCTAGCATACAACATTTAATTCCAACTCTACATCAAATCTCAATCCGGCCTGGGCACGATAGCTGGGAATGGGTTCCAGGAAGCTCTTTCTGCTTCTCAGATGCATGGAATGGAACCAGAAGTCGGGGAGCAATTTTCCCATATCACCAAATTGTGTGGCACAAAACATGTGCCCAAACTTTCGCTTACACTCCTAAGAGCCTTTCACGACAAGCTGCTCACAAAAGACCATCTGCGCAAATGGCTTCCCGACACCCCTGGACATTGCGCCCTGTGTGAAAATTGCACAAATGAAACTATCGGCCATTTATACTTCGAGTGTGAGTTCTCTAATTACTTATTGAACAGCTGCTTGTTAAAATTATGCATCTTACAGCCCATTGAAGCTTCATTGCCGGCGGTTGGGAGCTATTTCCTGTCACGATTTGCGAAGAAGAAGACGATGAGTATTCTTGCGAACACCGCCCTAGCTACCTTGGTCTGGCACATATGGAAGGAGCGCAACAGGCGAATTTTTGAGAAAACCTGTAGGACGAAGACCACACTGTTCGAAGACATCACAGGTGACATCAGGCTTGCGGTTCGATATCAAGAGGTGAATGATGCGCAGACGAGTGCGACGATGTCGAACTGGGAAATTTTGGATAATGGATAAGATGGGCTGTCTTGTATTTGGCTTTGCCTTTGATGAGCTGTCTTTGTATTATGGGAGTTTCTTGTTGCACTGATTAGTTGGGGGTGGGGGATAAATGTAATTTGCGGTGGGTGACGGTGCTTGTGCCCGCTCCCCATCCTATTGCATCTAATCCCATTCACACCTCCCACTATTGTACATTCTGATTACATCTATAAAATACATTAAATTTTCATATATATATATATATATATATATATATATATATATTAATATAGAAAAGGTGGTACCTGATCTAATAAATAAGGTGCAAAGACACAAAAAAGGTGGAAATTACAAGCCCCACATGGGCTTGTACTCGTTGGGGCCCACCCTTTTGTGTCTTGCACCTGATCTACATGAATCACATATGTGTGTGTGTGCGCGCGTGTGTGTACCTAAGAACGTGCACGGGTAACATACGTGTGCACATACCCTTTCTGTGAAGTTTTAAAGTATTGTTTTTTGAATTTTTTGCAGTAGGTAGTTCTACATGTTAAGTAGCCTCCCACAAAATTTTAACTTAAACAAACACCATTTGGACATCGAAACATCCATCACAAAAAATTTGCAAAAAAAATTCCAGAATTCTGGACTGTTTTGTGCAACTTTTTTGTGATGTATGTTTCGATGCCCAAATGGTGTTTGTTTGACTTGAAATTTTGTAGAGGGCTACCTAACATGTAGAACTACCATCTGCAAAAAAAATTCAAAAAATACTTTAAACCCACCGGAAAGGGGGTGTGTGCAAGTAACAATACCCGCACACGTTCTTAGGCACATTTTGAGATACACACACACACACACACCAATTTCTACCAAAATTACAAAAAGTGTATATTAAACACCAAAATAAAAATAATTATAGCTTGAAGCCGTAGCCTTCAAGCACTGGCTCCAGTTTGTACAGAACTAAAGATTAAAAAGGAAAGAAAGAAAAGATACAAGTGTATAACACTGGGGAAGATCGAATTAGAATTCGATAGAGAAGAATTGGATACAAAGGTTGATGCTGAGGGGGAAGCCTTCGGCATCCTTTTATAGCTGTAAAGGCTCCTTACGAGTGATCCTTAATGACAGCTGGTGGTTGAGTGTGTAGTCGTCTCACCAATAGTGAAGATGCTTCAATAATTCAGGCTGAAGCGACGTTAATTTTTCTCTTGGTGGCGGCGCTTCAGAATGCTACAGTACTGCTATAGTGATTTGCTACAATATTGCTACAGTGTTGCATTATTTGAGAATCTTCACTGTGCTTATTGTGACTCTATTTTGTCTTCTTATGCTGAGTCGCTGCTGTTGATATCTTCCACTAAGAGTGGCTCCCCGGGGCTCAACTCAAAGTAAGATGGGTGTCGGGTAATCTGTGGACCCCATTGTGCACCGAATCTTCTTTGATCTGATCCTCTTTTAAGAGGGGCAGATAAGTATAACTTTTCAAGAGGTAAAATTATTTCCTCAAGAAAGAGTATAACTCTTCATAAGAAATGTCTTATATTTCTTCAATACCCTTTCCTTTGGGATTCATAATTATATCCCAAATATCTATATAATCATTGGGATCTTGGGCATCTGGTTCTTGGGCATCTGGGCAAGATATATCTATACCCGGAGTACTCTTTGTAATGGTCTGAGTATGAGTACTCTGAACAGACATAGTAACACTATTGTCAAAGACCTCAAAAAATTGTCTTTTCATATAATCAAGACATTTATGCTGAATTTCAGCTTCAGTGGTTAAAGGGTATTTCCTTCTAATAGATTTTTCTAACTACAAATTTCTTCAGATAAGGTAGTATCAAGGATATTAGAATTTCTTTTAATAATCTCATTGATTTGTTGGCATTTTTCTTGGACAACGATACTTATCCACCAATGAGAGTGATAACGCCTCCTCAGCATATGAAGATGAAGATCATCCCAAGCATCTTCAAGAGACCAATTCCAGATCCATGGAATCTCGGTTTCAATAAAGAAATAGGCTATACAAAGCCCATCGTGAAGCTCACTTTCATTCATCTTCTGAATGATCGGGTGAGATTCCATCCAAGGATTGTATAAATCCAAAATTGGTTTTGGTAATATTTCTAAGTCAGCACCATACCGACTCCACCAATTATAAAACCAATTAGGAAGGCCCTTATAAAGAGCTTCTGGACATAGTTTTATGAACCATGTATGTTTACCCCTTTGATTCTGGTAGATAAACATATTATAAAATGCCTCTTTATAATCCCAATAATTGAATTTATAAATTTCTTTATTGGGGGTTTTACCAATGGGAATTCCATATTAGGATGCATTGCCCATTGGAAAGGAAGTATAACTTCTTTAATGCCACATTTACTAAAGATTGGAGGAACCAAATGGTTGTCATTGCTCCAAAAATGAGTAATATCCATACCCTTTTGGGTAAGTATCATTTTCATCCATGCTCTAGGCTTTAAGGATAGAGTAGGATAATATGTTGAGTCTAAATATTTAGACCTAAGTCTCTCAACATCTTTCATTAGAGGAATATCCTCCTGTTCTATATACAGAACAGTGTCAAAAATAGTTTTAGTAAACCAATCTGTCTCTTTTTTGGTAACCTCAGAGTATGACTCTGGTATTTTCTCTGGATCATTTAAATCCTCTATTCCCTTAGAAGAAGATGAAGATGGAATATTCTTATTTCCTTTCTTAGAGATAGTCCTCCATGAATTAGGATGGTTCGACGTATAACTTCGTCCACCAGTGCTGGTCCTTCCTCCCCCTCTAGAAGAGGGTTGACCGCGGTTCATTGCCACCCTGCACATAAAGGAAGAGTGAGAAAAAAATCAATCAGGGTTATAACCCGAATATGTTTATCTTTGAGAAGAACATTTTAACTTCGTTTAATAAACGAGTCTGAGGATCAGTTATAAACTGAAACTGTATTTCTTTGCCATTATAAATAGCTTGAATACCATCTGTGTCGACTTTCTGCATATGCATAATTTTATGCAGAAAAGGTGTTCCTAAAAATAATGTGTTGTGAAAGATTTTTCACAAGAACACATGGTATAGGAATACATGTATCTTGGACACATATCTGAGCTGAAGGCAATTTAAATCTTATATCAAGTTGGTGTCCTCCTGCACCACTCAAGGATTGCGTGGTTGGCTCAAAGAATTGTGAAGGTACAATTCCTTCACGAATGTAGTTGAGATCTGCACCACTATCAACCAGAGCTATACGATCTGGAATAACAACCTGTTTGGATATAACCAAAGTGTAACGACCCACTCTCGGGGGCCAGTTACTTATTTGATATTTGTGCATGTCCTGCAGTTAACCAGTGAAACCAAAATAGCCACGATGCAGAGATGTACAAAATACCCAAATAGTGTCCAATTATTACAATCCATACTGTACAAATGTTCCAACGATGATACATGAAAGAAAGAAAGTACATAGCACAAACAAAACTGAAAGCTGCGGTCTCAGGGTTGAATTCTGGCGCTATCAACTCAAGAGTATCTGCCTCCATATGTACGTCGTCTTCGGTGCCACGTAGATGGAACCGTAGGTAAGTCACAAAAATTCTAAATAAAGAAAAGGAGTATTGTACAAGTACGACAAAGGTAACTACGTACAAGCAGACCAGAGTGAAAAGTAAAGTACTGAGCAACAACTGTACACAGCTGAGTGGTGAAAGTAAACAGAACTGAAAGGAGAGAACAACTGTACTGTGGTAGTGCAAGTGTAAAGCAGGCTAATTAAGTGAAACATGCTACTGATGTAGCTAAAAGTATGACATGTAAAGTACTGTGACTGCACAAGTGTAGTAGGTGACGTGCATGCAATGCGTAAAGTAAAGGTGACTGTAATGTGTAAAATAAAGTGACTGTAATGCATAAAGTAAAGTGACTGTGCAAAATTAACTACACTACGTGACTCAAGTAGGAGAGTACAATATGTGACCGTTCAGTTCATCTCTTGCCTGGGTGCTACCCAGACGAATGTCGAAACCCAGGCAGCAGTACATGTATTTTGCCAAAAACTCAGGCAGCAGGACGGGATGCCGAAACTCAGGCAGCAGGACGGGAAGATCGAACTATAGTCACTCCCGTACTCTCTCTAACTATGAGTTATCCCAATACCCCAGTGATGTGTCAAGTGCAAGTTCTTTACATGATGTTCCACAGGATGTTCCACAGGATGTTCCACATGATGTTCCATACGATAGTTCACATGTTGTTAGTCAAACAAAGTCAACAGGTTGAATTTCTCATCGAAAACAAGAAAGTAGGATAAAGACAATTCCAATACCAAAAGTGTTACTTCCGTGCTTTCAGCACGTGGTAGTGTGGTTTAGCACACAATTTACCCAAGTTGGTAATTGCGTGCTATAACCACCAAAGTTGAAAGTTGGCAAACTAATCTTTAGTTGATTACTTTCCTATTAAGTTAGGTCTCTAGTTCGGTATAAGTCAATAGCTGTTCTGAGGCTATAAGTGGTGTTCTACTAGTTCATACGAGCACAGTGGACTAGTTTTCTAAACTTAGAATCTGTCATGACTTACTTTATCGAGATCGTCGTGGCAAGACGAGGTTGGAGCTAGAAGAGCTGGTGCATGAGGATTGGTATCTGCAATCACAAAAATACTTGGTTAAAGAACGCTACATTTCTATTTAAATAAGTTGATTGTTTTGATTTTTAAAACTGGTTGAAACGTTGTCGAAAAGCATTCTAAATTTTTATATAGGCTATATATGATAAAAATAGTTTTACTGCAGGAGAAAATATTTTTCTAAAGATTATAGTAAATTTTAGAATTTTTAAAAGCTCAAAAACAATTTAAAAACTATTTTTCAATTGATAACGTATTTATTCAAACATTTATTCTGGATGAAATCTACATCAGAAAGTTGCGAGTGAGCTGTCAAAATGACCGTCTCGAAGAGTACTATAACATATATTTTTCTCACATATTATTGTATGTGAAAATAACAAGTTATGTATTTTTAAATGAAAATAACGTATTTAAGTTTTTGGCTTAAAAATTAATTCTGAAAACCCTAAGCGTCTGATTGAGATGAAACTAGAGTCATTGGATCCAGAATATTATTTCTGATTTTCTGGAGCTAGCTGCATATTTTTCTGGTGCTTATATATCAAGTTATGGATTTAATACCATAAAACTCATTTATTAATTAATATAAAAAAGAAAATACGAAATTATTTCGAAATTACGATAATGCCATTGAGAAACTTACGATCCTTCGTTCTTACGTGCATGCAGGCGGGGCTTTGCTTCCTTGACGGCGATGGTGAGGGCACGACGACGGCGGGGTCGGGACAGCGGAGGGAGCGGCGGCCTCCGCTGTCAGTGGCGATGGCAGTGGCAGGGTCTGCAGCGGTCGATGTCGAGCTGGGGGGCTGTCGGCGGTGACGGGGACGTTGGGTGGCTTCGAAGCGGCGTTAGGCGGTCGAAGCGGTGGAGCTAGGCGGCGAGTGTTGCTCTGGAGGTGAGGGACGAGAAGATAGGGAGGGTGGCGGTATACGGCGATGAAGGCAAGGCGGTCGATGCTCCAGTGGCCTGCACCGGTGTGTGGCGGGGCTCTTCGCTCAGACGGTGACGAGAGGAGCTTAGGGCCGAGCGATGTCGGAGGAGCAGCGAGCGGCGGCGACAGCCGTGAGGGCGGCGGTCGAGGGCTCGGAAGTCTCGTCGGAGAGTGTGAGGGAGGTGGAGCTCTATTTTGAAGCGGGAACAGAGGAGGTGATAGGAGAGGGGCGAGCGGCGGTTTCAGGGTGTCGCTGGGGGTGTCGCTGGCCTCAGTGACGGTAGGGGAAGCGCCAGCAGTGCGGTGGAGCTGCAGGATGGCCGTGGCAAGGCGAGCTGCGACGTTGCGATGGCTTTCGAACGAGGGAGAGGGTGAGCTTGGGGTGGGTAGTTTTCGAAGGAGATAAGTTTAAGTGAGGGGAAACAGGGTGAACGAAGAGGGGAGGAGCCGTTGTTTTAAACAAATAGAGGGGGGAAGAGCTTCGAACAAAAATAAGAAAGAGAGAGGGAGAGAGATTGTGTTACAGCATGGGTTTGTGCCTCTGCATGAAGAAGAGAGGAGTTTGAGAGAGAGATAGCTTTGAGCAAAAATTAGAGGTGGGTTCGAGTAAAATGAGAGAGGAGTTGGGTTGCCTGAGTGAGGAAGAGGGGTTAGGGGGTAGATTATATAGGGTAAAAAGGGGTAGTTGAGTGTCTGAGATAGAGAGAGAGAGATAGAGAGAGAGAGAGAGAGAGAGAGAGAGAGAGAGAGAGAGAGAGAGAGAGAGAGAGAGATAGATAGATGGGGATGTGGGTAGTTGAGGGGATATTAACGGGTAGGGTAGCCACGGGTAGGTAATGGGATTAGATAGGGGTAAGTTAATTAAGGCAATTAGTAATAGGAAAAGAAACCCATTAGTGAAAATATTTTTGTAACAAAATTACGATTTTGCCCCTACTAGTAAACGTGTCCGAAAAATTACGAAAACATACCCACGAGATCGTATCGTCACGAGGATCGCGAATACGAAGTCCTTTACAGGATTTGAGATACGAAGATAGTAGTTTTATGCCAAAACGTTTAGGAAGCGGGTTTGTGGGTTCTAGGTCGAAACGATATCAGAAAATTACAAAATTAATATGGGAGCCCTAAATGATCATAGGATGCTACTGCAGAAGTTTGAAAATGTTTTGAAGACGTTTGTATCGAAAATAAATTCATTAAGTCAAAACGGTAATATCTGAAAATGAATTTTTATCAGATCTTTTAGAGGTATTTGATGAAATCCGATCTCACTAAAATACTCCATTACTAGTCTGGTACTTCAAAATATTTTATAAGAAATTTTTGAAATCAGTAAAACTCCTGACAAACCATTACAAAATAGTTTTAAAAAAATTTGGAAACAGGTTAAACATGTAAATTGTTGTGTTGAAGAAAACAGGTCGTTACACAAAGTTACCTTGATATACCATTTCTGAGATGTTACTTGTTGTAACAAATTCAAAAATTCATCCTTTTGGGATGTTTCAGCATTATGAATGCTTGCTAAATCATTCTGAGGAATGTCCTCTTTTTCTTCATCAAGTCTGGATAGAATGTAGGTAGGTTCTTTTTTTAAGAAGTATAACTTCTTGTTTTAAAAGTTGGATCTCCTTATTGAGATCTGAGAGAGATAACACTGTAGAAGTATTATCATGTCTTCTCCTCATAACTTCAGACATACGATAAACGTTGTCAATCTTTGGCTTGTCTTTTTTGTCATTCTGATTGGTACATAAGCTAAGAAGTTTGTACTTCAAATCTGAAGGAAGATCTTCAGATAATATTTTGGAGATTAACTCCTCACTAGAAGTGATGACATTTATAGATAAACCATTCATGTCAACAATGGCTTTCCAATAAGATGTTTTATCATTTGTCTGACAAGTTTTACTTGTACATTAACAATTATTATCAGAAGATGATGAATAATCTTCATCATCTGATCCTTCAGTATCACTGCGGATCATAATCTTAAGAAGAGTCTTTTTAAGACCTTCATCTTCAATCTCATTGATCTTCTTCTTAGTATAACAGGAAAAAACATAATGGCCTATCTGACCACATTTGTAACATTTACTGTTTCTGGCACCTTTCTTAGAAGGTTTGGCCTTTCTTTTAGCAGAATCTCTTTCAGAATCTCTGTCTATAAAGAATTTCTTTTTCTTGGAAGAAATATGATTCTTCTTACTGGATTTATAATCCTCTTTGACACATTTTCCCTTATCAGTAGCATAAGGTTGGTCAAAAGCAAATTGCTGGCAAAATTCGCCAAGTCCTTTTTTACGAGTTAGTCTATAAGACTTCAATTGATGCCTTAGCTTCATATCATTACATAAAGCTAAACCTTCTTTAATACAGGCGTCAATAAGAGTTCCATAGGTAAATTGCTCATAGGGAATAATTCCTCCATTCTTAACCTTGAGCTGATTAGAACTCTTTCAGCAAATAAATTTGGCAGTCCATCTATAAATTTGGACATCCAGTGTGTGCTTTTAGCCTCATGAAGATTCATTACTCTACTTAAGAAGGTGTCTTTGTACCATCTGAAATGGGTTAAAGAGGGACATCTCAAGTTTTGTAACAAAGTTCTAATTCTTTCACCATGGTCTGTAAAAGCACCGGTGAAGTGATTGGTTATAGCCAATATTAATGTATACACATCATCTTCCTTCTGTGTACCATTCTCTTGTTCTAATGCACTTAAAATTTTGGAATGGGACTCAGATGTGAGATAATTATCCCACCAGCCCTTTAAAATGCCAGTAAAACCACATGTTATGAACTGTGCAATAACCTTGTCAGAATTATTATTCTGACGACAAACCGTGGAATACATCCGCATACGATGCATCGTGGAAAATATCTGATTGTCAGATAAACCGTCAATATTCCATTCAAAAATGTTTCGACCATTATAATCGGTCTGAATATAAGTATCATTCTCTTCGAACAATACATCAACGGGTGTTGGCCTCTTGTAATAATATCGTTCTAATTGTTTAGAACGACCAGCAAGCTTATTAATAGTAGAGAATTGATCTTCTATGGCCAATACTTGTTCTGGTATGACCAGATTATCATCTAAGGTTTCATCATCCTCAGTATGACTAACAGAAGTAGTAACTTGATCTGGTATAACCAGATCGTCATCTGATGTATCCTCAGTATTAATAACTGAAGAACTTTCTAGAGTCAAAATTTGATTTGGTATAACCAAATCCTCTGATGTTAATTCAAGATCTGTTATGACCAAATCTTTCGCCAAAGTCTCCTGATTTGGTATAACCAAATCATAAATGGAAGCATCTATAATATCATTATGAATGATATTAGTATCAAAATCTGGTGTAACCAAATCATTTTCAAAAGTTGCCTCATTATCAGTATAAATTACTGAAGAGGTAAAAACGGTATGAAGTTTAGAAGTACTAAGCTTTTTAGTCAAAGCCTCAATAACTTCAGCAATTACCTTATCACTGATATTAAAATCAGAGATGTCAATGGGTGGTTTGATAGCCACATGATTGGTTTGAATGGGAGCTTTAACTTCCTCAAACTCAATAAGATATGGAAGAATATTATTCATCTTTTGGATAAGTCCATTAACAATATCCTCAACCCCCGTAAGTTGTTGACCAACAATTTGAAGGTGAATATTAGAGTAATTACTCTGTTTGATAAGCTTATTAAGCTCTCTCAAGACTGAATCATCAGACTCAATTGGCTTTATGAAATCCGTTGCTTCTAAAGTGGCTGTAGAAAGACCAGATAACTTTAGAGGTTCTGTCGGAGAATAAAGAGGTTTAATGGAAACACCTGTTTGAGATTTCCATTGTTTGTAGTGTTCTTCAAGAACACTAATTCTCTTTACTTCTCTTTGAAGATATAACTTCAAGAACCAAGGAACAAAAGATATAATCTCTTGTTGTCTGTCAAGTGTCTCGTAATAACTTGACTTGAATTCTTGTTGTTCTCTATCAGAGAAAACTTTAAAGAACCAATTACGAAATTCAGTGTTTCGTTTGTTCTGGAATTCCTTATTAAGGATTCCTCTGAGTCTGCTGGCGGATGTAAAATCCATGAACAACAGATTTCATTTGAAAACTCATTTCAGAGTTTGTAGGAGAAAGCTTTTCTTTCCCTTCATAAATAGGATGAGGTATATTATTATGGGATATATTAATCCCTTGAACCTCATTGATTCTATGAGAATCAGATCTAGAGACAGATCTTCTGGAGGTACTAGTGACATCAGAAAGTCTGATAGTCCTAGTAGGATTAAACATAATCTCAATATCACCATCAGTCGTTTGGATAATTTGATCAATATATTTATTCATAATAGGCTGAGGTTGGATAGCATTGGGTATAACCCAACTATCAGGAAAGTTTACTTCTGTCCATTTGATTTGTCTATTGACAGCAATATGGGACGAAAGTAAATTTGTTTCAACTAAGACAATTTTGCCTGGCTTATTAGCCTTGGGAGCTAAAGTGCTTAAAGCTTTATAATGGATGCGGTATATAATCGCAACCATCTCTGATCCAAGTAAGAATTCATAACCATGAGTCTTAGTATTAAGACTAACAGCTTCAAGTATATTTGGATCAGTAAGAGATAAACTCAAGTTTGGGTATACGTTAAAGTATACCGGTCCATTACATAGACTGGTCTCCATGATGCCCATAAGGGACTGAGTCCAATTAAGACATCTAGCATCACGCAAACAGGCTAGTAATGAAGCATTTAACCCTTGAAGGGTTAATGGTCTGAAAGCAACCTGAATTAATCCAATATGGATATATTTGTATCGATCCATATATGGTTCGATATCTTCAGAACATATATATATATATATGTATATATATATGTATATATATGTATGTATATGTATGTATATGTATATGTATATGTATGTATATGTATGTATATGTATATGTATGTATATGTATATGTATGTATATGTATATGTATGTATATGTATATGTATATATATGTATATGTATATATATATATATGTGTGTGTATATATATATGTATAAGATGATGAAGGTAATTTAGAGAAAGAGAGCAAAAAGTTTGGTTATGAAATTAGGGTTGAAGTGAGCAATGGTTATTTTGTGAAGAAGATTATTGCACTTCAAACTGGATTTTTAAATGGACATATGTTTTTTCTAAGGATTTTTACAATCTTTTATGAACATGAAAATTTGGTAGTTCCTTTTTACTTTGGTCTTTTATAATCCTTTAGGAACAAAGGATAAGATTAAGAAGAAACCAAAATAGCATTTGTTGACAACGGGGTTCCAATCAACAGCAATCAGGACTGATGTGGACTCCTTGGATGAGGTTGAGCCTTGTCAGCTTTTGATGTGGGACACTAGGTTGGAAGAACCAGGATCGAAGAAGGCTGGAGCATTGGGTTGAAGCTCGATCAATCTTACTGTCGAATATGGTGACTGTTCGACCTTTGTAGTGGGTCGTGCCTCGAACGACCTGCACCACAAACAGTCATTAGGGGGTCGGATCTAGGTTCCGACCCAAATCCTCTCCGATGCTTAAGTTAGTAAGGAATTAAGAATGGCTCGGGTTGTCAAGATCGATCCAAGGGAGATCGTCCTGATTCAATCACCTCAAGCGTTTGGAGAAAGAAATTTAAGAATGGAAGTTTGTCGGAGTACCTAGTATTCTGTACCTCTTGAGTCTGTCCCCTCTTCTGTTTATCTCTTCTTTATTTATAAATAGAAGTATCTATTTAGTGACGTTGGTGAATAATGGTCACCAATTATGTTGGCACGATCATTCCTCATAAGTAGCATAACCATTATCCACTCCTCCTGCCATTTATGAGCCCATTATCAAATGCCTCCTTAAGCTACAGAAGCTCAACGGGAAAATAACGTGCGGGCTTTGACCAGGTTAATGGTTAGCCCTCCTTGTGAGCTTCATAGGCCTAGTGGGCCTAGATGTTATTCCTGTAGGCTTCTTGGTGACAATATTTTCCCTCCTCGAGTGGCGGCCCAAGGATTCAACAATGGCCCCCGTCACTTGGGCTCAGACAATTTGCCTGTTGGGGTCAAGTGACGTGATTTCTCTTTTATAGGACGCGACAGTCGAGGCAGGAATATTTGAGTTTAGGCACCAAAGCCCCCCATTCTTATGATATGGACGTTGTGTCGGTTCCGAATTTGAAATATGGGCATGTTTGGATCATCGACACATGTTCCCAGATGGAAAGATTAGACTTGATCATCGTTAGATGTTCTTTTACCATGATAAGGAAATTTGGGGAGAGAAAAACTTCATCGTCTCACGCTTTCCTGAATCGAATTTCATCCGCTGACCTTTTAGCCATGTCTTCTTCTTCCCATCGTGTCTCTACTGGAATCCCGACGTTCACCTCTTAGAAAGGTAAAGGGAAAATCATTGCCCCCGACATTGTCTCTGGTCAAGGTTCTCTTGTCGCTGCTGATCGGATTCCTGATTTTCAAAGAAAGCATGTAAGGTGTGATTACCAGATTCGGTTGCCACGAGCAGAGGAGAGGGTCCATTCCCCTGGTGATTGTGAAGTTGAGGTTTATGTAAAAGCTTTTCATCTTGGGCTTCGATTTCCCATGCACCCCTTTATGATATGTGTACTGAGAACAATGGGCATCTCCCTTTGTCAACTGATGCCAAATGTTGTGGGTATCCTGGTTAGCTTCATCATGTTGTGTGTATCAAATGGGGTTGAACCATCCATGGGATTGTTCAATCACTTTTTTAGAGTACCACCTCCCATGTCCTTGGGTTGGTATATGATCAACGCTCGCCGAGACATGAGATTGTAAGGATCTTCCCAGCTCAAATCCGAAATGGAAAGAGCAATTTGTGTTCGTGGTATTCCCTGGCGAGGCAAGTTTCGTCACTCAATGGGGGAATCCCGAACTTGCAATGAATGAAGACAAAGCCTTTTCTGAAGAGGAAGAAAAGGATGCTGCTCTTCTGTTGTGGTTGCCTATGGAGAGTAGATCAACGAAGTGGCTTTTGTCTGACCAGATGCTACTTAAGACCATATGGATTAAAGGTCGAATCCTTTACTTGTCCTTACTCTGTTTTCTTCTTCTTGAATTTTCTCCCTTCTTTGTAGATATGATCGAACAAGAATACTAGACTAAACCTGGTATGTGGGAGGCGCTCGAGGCTTCCATTTGAGAAGCTAAAAAGGATTTGCCTCCCCTCCAAACGAGTCTTTTGGAAGGTGGAACAATTGAAGCTACGGAGGGCCTATCTCTGGTGGTTCATGAAGTTCCTCGATCGACCCAACTACTAAAAAGGAAAAAGAAGCTCCTCTCAGTTAATGTTGAGAAGATTGAGACCAAGAAGAAGAAACCAAGAAGAAGACATATTATTGTGGACTCAGATTTGTCCGAGTCAAACGTCACTCTTACTCTGGCATTGGCTCCTGAACAGAGCCAGGCTCCTGAACAGAGCCAGGCTCCTCCCCGAGGGAGAGCTACGGGGTACTCATCCTCATCTCAAGGGCCGATTCTTCATAAGAATTCCTGGCCCATAAGATATTTATTTCCTCAAGAGTCATTGGCCGAAGATATTCCTTCCGAGTTTAGGTCGATCCGTTGGGAAGATAGATCACCTCAAGCTCCAGTTGAATGCTCCGAGGAAGAGATTTTTCGGCCTACTTACTTAGTGGAAAAGAGTGAATCAGCTCTTTTGAGTTGTGGGACCGCTTCTTGACTTGTCGAGATTTCGACCCTTCCTCGATACATGGCCATCCTGGAGAGGGTCGACAACGAGATGTTAACCACAATTGTAATCCACCGAGGCATCTAAGTAAAGATTATTCATATGCACTTTTTGTTTGAGACCAAGCATTAGGGTATATGTTCTTGCCCGTCAACATGCCATACTGGCTACTTGATCGGCCCCGGATATACACTCAGAGAACGATTGTAGTTTTACCGCAAGCGCACGGTCAAGTGGCAAGTGGGTATCGAACACGAGGAGGTGGTATTGGTTCCAATCTATCCTAGGTTGGCTCGACTACGAATGTTTTATTGGTGGAGATGGTTATGGTATGATGTAATGACAATGGTGATGGATGTCGGTGTCGGTGATAAAGATGTGGGATAAAATATCGATTCAAATTTAATATAATAAAAGAGTCTAGAGCTAGGGAATCCCCACTACGGATCGTCATACATCTCTGTGAATCATGAATCTCAATATTACTAGACTTGCGTTGAGGTAAACTAGTCGTAACTGAATATAGAACCAAGCTCACGCTCTTGTGCTATTGCCGGTCTATAGCAACCTAGATTAGGGCCCACTCTCGTGCAAACCCTAACCTAAGCCACTAGCATGAGGATCGACATCATCGTCCAATTGCTCCTCGAGCCCACTCTCGTGCAAACTCAAATTACGATCTAGGTTGTGATAGTTCGTATTCGTCCAATCTCTTGCAAACGAATATGGGTATAGATTTATAATAAAAATCCTAGCTTTGGTCCAATCTCTTGCAAACCAAGTCTAGAGAATCTCGATTATAAACCTAAATCGAATATCTTGGCCTTCCATCGATTAGAATCCAATCTCTTGCAAACCCCAATCGATGGAAATCCCTAGCTATCTGTGATAAATCAATCACAACCTAACCCCTTTAGCAATTCCAGCAACATAGAGATTCATTCGTCACAAATATGAAATTAAATCCATAGGGTTCATCCCTTTGCCCTAGAACAACGAATCTACTCAAGCAAGCAATAACGATAGAGAAATCGATAAAAAACATTGCTTGCATATATAAAGATATTAAATCAAAGATTCCAATAATAAGAATAAAGATACTTAGCTTTGATGAAGAACTTCAATCCCAATACAAGCTTTTAGATCCAAGAGGGGGGCCTAGGGCATGGCCTAACCTCTGAAATAATCTCTAAGAAATCATAATGGAACTTCCCTCTAATGACGGCTACAAACCTCTTATATAGCTCCCTCAAAACCCTAGCAAAACCCCCACTTAAGTTCTGGGCCAGGAGTGACTCGGTCGAGTAGAAAGCTCACTTGGCCGAGTGAGAATTCCTGCAGAAACTCCAGAAAACTGCACTCTGTCAAAAACTGGTCACTCGGCTGAGTGGAAAGCTCACTTGGCTGAGGGAAAGTGTCACTCGGCCGAGTGACACTGATATGCGAATTTCAGCATTGTAGTATCAACTTGTAGAAATTCTCTAGATTTCATCCGACCTCCGATTGGCACGTTCTTGGTGGCGTTGGAACCGTCATGAAGTCTTCTATTCATAAAAAATATGAGAAAAATACTTTGCCTACTGAAATGATAGCATATTTCAAAAGAGTGGGAGGCTATCTGAAAATTTGGGTGCTCGTGTCATCGACGTCACTCAGCCGAGTGGGATTCTTCACTCGGGCGAGTGGGCTTCTCTACTCAGCCGAGTAGGGTCTTTTGATGTTCTTCCTAGAATTTCAGAGAGTTGGCTTTGATTCCCTTCAGAAATTCTGACACACTCGGGCGAGTGGAGTTCTCTACTCGACCGAGTGGAATTATCCACTCGGTCGAGTACGTTGAGGCTCAAGATCTCTTCATATCAGTTGTACTCGGTCGAATACACTTCTTGACTCGGCCGAGTGGGCAGTGTTACTCGGCCGAGTGGCCTGTTTTTGGAGTTAACTCTTCTCCTCCTCGCCTCTTTGTCGATTCTATCGATTTCCTTCTTCTTCCACTCATCATCCAGCACAGTTAGCTTCTTGATAGGGCCATGGGCGGCACTTCGATACGTGTGCAAGTCCTTTAAGCTCATTTTTGCTCCCGATTGCTCCATATTTCCTGAAATCCGAAAAAACAAGAAATAGTGAAAAGTAACGCAATATCGTTGAATACTCATGAAAATCGCAATATGAGCAATCGAAATGGCGTAAAAACATGCAGAAAAAAGGTGTAAAATATGGGCCGATCAAAATCCCCCAAGCTTACGTCTTACTCGTCCTCGAGGAAGATAAGTAGAGAGATGAACTTGGGAGATGAAAACAAAGGAAATGAAATGAAAAAGAAAGAACACGAGGTGGAAGGGGTCGCTAGATTATTCCCTCAGATCTCAAGCCATAAGCTACACATCACGATAACTCAGAAAATACGAATCGCATGCTATAAAGATTTTATATCTTACTTAAACATGGTACTTGCAAGCTTTTAAGAACAAAGGAATGGACTCCCTAAATTTATGCAATCAACTCATATTCACATCATGAATTTCATAGAATATAATATACAATTCATTGGCGATGCACTTTTCAATCAAAAGTTATAAATGAAGCATATAAGATACACACCAAACATGCAATATAGAATAGAATAAGAGTCATGGCATTCACATATTTATTTCAAATCATGAAAAATCTCCATATCTAATATATTTTGCAAAGTCTAAGTATTATCGAATATTCCCATTCATGCACGTCTCCACTCTAAGGACATACTCACTCATTTGGTCAAATGAATTCACCCCCAAGCTTAGCTTGAGGCGTCGCATTCAAAGGAATATAATAGTGGAAAATGGGATTTTTGCCTTAGTTTTTCCAAGCATTTTTATGACTCCGATAATGAGATAGAGAAATATTTTTTTCTTTTGGACTTTGTTTCTCATTTTTCTTCTTGGATTTTTGTAGGAGCAATTTGATTTGTATTTTTGGTTTTGGCTCCTTTTTGGCTTTTTGGCTTTTTTGGACTTTTTGGAGCAACATTTTTCTTTTGTGGGGATTTTTGGTAAATAGATGCGATATAAGTAGCTTTGGGAGGTGAACTCAAGTGACATTAGAGAATAAAAAGATATATGTGGAGAAGAAAATAATGTAACACTCGGTTCACTCTAAGATGTGCACAAATGGTTTAATAAAATAATTCATCAACTAAACTTATATATAAGAATGGATATTCTCAATCATTTCAATAAATAGTGAAGTCAAGCAGTAAAGTTTACAATCATATCAGGCATGCAACAGAAGGCGAATAAGACAATAAAACTGAAGCTTCAGATATACAATTGATACGTGAATCTTGGTGCACTTCCAACAAAAGCATACTAAACACTAATCCATACATTCAGTTTCAATTAATATCATGCATTCATGTAGAGGAATCATCAAAAGAAATAGATTTGCAAGCACATGTGAATAGCAAGACTATGGAATACTCTAAGTAGCATTGCAAGGAATAATAAGCATCGTGATGGTTGCGAAAGTAATAAGAGTTATCATCATACGAAATTCATATAGCGGAAGAAGAGAAAAGAAAAATAAAGAAATAAAAATAAAAGAGAGGAAAGAAAAGAAAATCAAGCACACAATATGATGCATGAACACACATAAAAGGAAAATAAGATGGAAAAATAAAAAAGATGATGCGAACATTTTTGAAAAATTCTAAAAATCCTAAAATAAAGTAAAAAAGGCAACTAATGCATCTAAATGGCATGGAAATGCTCTCCCCTAAGCGTAAACTTCACATTGTCCTCAATGTGATCATAATGGAAGAATATGAGGAACATCGATAATAATAAGGGGGTGAATGAAAAATAATGACATGAATGACATGAAATCCTAATGCAACTACATGCACATACAATGCTGCATGAGAGCACCTTCCCCCAAGCTTATAACCCAACAATCCTATACAAATGACTTGATCAAAAATGTCACGGCTTTGCTAAGCGAGCTCAAGTCAAACGAATAAGAAAGTGAGTATTCACTTGAAAGAAATGCTCGATGGCAGTGAGCAAAAAGGGTGTGACTCGTCAAAATATGAAGATGGCAATTAATATATATAATGGGTTTGGGGTGTAAACATTTTTGTTGCCGTCATATGAGGTGATATTTATTCAAGCAAATCTATACGGTTCTCTCGTTGTCGAGAGGATTCATGTTTATTTAAAGCATAAAATTTTACACTACTGGATTGATATCACCTATAGGGAAAGGCGGATCCAGTATCTTTGTCGGTGCAGGCAAGTGCTCCAACTGCTCTTTCCGTGGCTCCGCCAGGCGCGTGTGTCCACGAACACCAACGAACTCCAGCAATGCATCCTCCAGCATTCCCACAAGGACTCCACTTGTACCCTGCAGAGAATAGGATGCATCAGTTCGCTGCAAAAAATTCACCCTCATAATAAAATTATCCCAAAGAGGATCGTCTATAGAAATATATGGAATAAATAATGGTGGATGATACTTCCCTGGAAATAATCCAATATCCTCCCGTGCTGTGATAGCTGTCTCCGTGGCGTCCTCTCTAAGCTGCTCGGGTAAATCTAGATCATAGGTGTGGACCTCCTCGACAGGCTCATCAAACTATGACACGTCCAAGCATACCTCTGATCCATAATCGTACGTGCACTGCAAAAGGTATGACGTGTCAAAAATATCTGAATCAAAGTAAATATCAAATGGAATACATGATTTAGAAATGGGATGTGTAAAAATATCTCCCTGAGTGGGAGCAGTAAGCTCTGTGGGATAGTCCTCGACGTCAGTGGAAGGATGAGGTGGCTGCGGGAGCTCTAATGGAGGAGGATAGTGCTCGGGATCCTCATGAATGGCTGTGTCCTAGTCCCGATGTACGACCTCCTCGGTGATAAGCTCTGGCTCTGTGTGTAAGGCCTCCTTAAAAGCATGCTCTGGCTCCGCATGTGTGGCCTCCTCGTCAATATGCTCTGGCTCGACA